>WWET01000107.1:168995-186154 GCA_011038615.1 Limnodynastes dumerilii
GAGGGTCAGTGAAACTATTTTCAGCTGTTGAACATATGTTTAAAACAGAAAGCCTGCAAAGACAGCATTGTCATCTTCATCCATTGATAAATTCTACTTAAGTTATTACTACATGCTAGGTAAAAAATATAAAAATACTAAACTATCATGAGCTTAAACAGAGAAAAATCATAAGACAGTCAGCTCAGGAAAATCTCAGAAAAACTATGAAATGTGAACTTGGTTGTTCTGTGTTAACCTGCAGACATTCTTCCAGAGTGTTTATAAATTTTGCCCTTTGCACAGAACCTTTTAAGGTATATCCATCACTTTTCCAGTATTTATATGGAAATGTCAAGGCATTCTGTTCTAGCAAGTATAGCTTAGACTGTCCTTGTCCATACAATTCTAAAGAATGAGTTTAATAATGATCTGTCTGAAAGAATTAAAACATTTGGTGGCTATGTAAAAAAAACCTGGAACAAAATACTTAAGTTCTGGCAAGATTTCATTTGATACCGATGTAATCTGTCCACATAACAATACTTTTCTTCCTTGTGAACATCTCCCAATAAAAAGCTTCATAGCCGGTTATGGTTCTGTTCACACTGGGCAGTCAGTTCCAAAAACATTTCCAGTTGCAGGTAGTTAACTGCTTGTCAAGAAAGGAGCCAGAATGAAAGTAATATACTTCTAGTAAAAATCTGGCCTGAAGTGTAGCACAACTCAACTGACCTTTAAGCATCAGGTGACATTAAATGCTGGATAATTTCATGTACAGATCAGTATTTAGAAGAATGACGACAAAATACTAATATGAAACAGCAGTTAATTAAGCATGGTGAAATAATGTGCGACGTGAAGTAATTAATAAATCGCTAGCTTGCTCATTTGTATAGTATGTTGACTCAACACAGCTGTGGTGTATAACTGTGCCTGTTATTACTAGAAACAACTGTACTGTGGTGGAGGTAGAATGCTGTGACCTTGGGGTGACCCAGAAATGAACGCAAGGCTGCCCTGTGGTATGCATTCATTAAGAAAACAGTGAAATACTGTAAATACAACATGTTCTATTCCCTTTCCTTCTGGTATCTGCAAATGACTACAAAATAATACCTGCTTGCTAATTGGTATTGTTAATGTGAGCTGTAATGTAATGGAAGGGTTGGCCTGCTATTAACAAGTTACACACATTATATCATGAAACTGTTGACATGAGTTTGTTTTTAAAAAGTATATATTATATTGTACTCCAACACTGCAAATTGGGAATGCAGTCGCCACTCAAAAATCGCTTTATCCGAAATAGAGACAGCCAAAAGTAGATTTTTGGCTTTCTCTATTTCAAAAAGAGCACTAATTACAAGATTTTATTAATGATTGGGTAATATGCCGGTCGGCATACTTACCCACTCATTCATTCAGAAACCGCCGCTGCAGGCCCGCCGGACAGGTGAGTATTACAGGGAGTCTATGGAGAGTTTTAGGGTTAGGAGTCTATGGGGAGTTTTAGGGTTAGGCTGCAGAGAGAGGGAAGTCTTAGGGTTAGACTGCAGGGATGTGAGTCTTAAGGTCAGGCTGCGGGTAGGGAGGTCTTAGTGTCAGGCTGTGGAGAAGGGAGTCTTAAGGTAAGGCTGCGGGGAATGGAGGGTTAGGGTCAGGCTGCGGGGGGTTAGGGTTAGGGTAATGGAAGGGGAGGGTTAGGGTTAGAATTAGGGGAAGGGTTGGGGTTAGTTTAGCCACTCACCTTCGAGGCATAAGCAATCGATGTCCTAGCCAGTTTGATATAGGGCCGTTCTTTGCAAGGACCCACACCCCCTAATGCCCATACTTGCTGCTCAGTATCGCTCCAATGCACAGGGAAGGACTTTCCTGTGCACTGGCCTGCTGTTAAAGCAGGTCCGCGGCACCCGACCCCTATGTGAAGTCACATGGGGCGGGGCCCTGCATTTTCTGACCGTATCCCTGCGATCATAAGTTCTGGTCTTCTAAGATTTCCACCAGCAGGATCCTACCTTAAAATTTACACACCGCCCCCACGGAAAATTTGGGCGCCTGGGCCCACGTGGTGACTCGTCCCACCCCACCATTGGAAATACCTACAGCAATGGCAATGTTTTTGGATTTGCAATTAGAGCCAGCCCTTCATGGCCAAAGCAAACCTTCCCAAGAAAGAAAGTTTCCAATCGCTACGACCACAATCGCCTTCATTCATGAGGCAGAACCTCAGGTTCCTTCCAGGAAGCCCCCAGAATCCTTGGCGCCATATTTATATGTCGGGATTGGTTTGTCAGTATGATGGTCTGTTTTTGCGTCAGACTATCACGCAGCCATTGAATGGAGACTTCTGGCAATTGGCGGCAGTCTCCATTTTAAACATCAATGGCGCTGCGACACTTGCAGTGGCGGAGAGTGATCTGGCAACAGGTAAGTACTAACATGCTAAGCTTAAACCTCCGCTAACCTTCAGCTTCCCACAGCTTAACACTAACCTTCCCCTTGAGCCCTCACTCTCCATGCCCCGCAGCCTAACACTTACCTTCCCCTTGAGCTCTAACCCTTCCATCTGAACAGGGGCGGATCTAGAATTAAATTTTGAGGGGGCGGCTTGATGATCAAGCCCTTTTTTATTATTGACCCCTCCCCTTTATTATTAACAGTCCACATTTTCTAGGTTTCCTTAAAGAATCACAAGTGATATAATGAGCAGCACCTGTGGAGCTTTTAAAATGTGACAGTTAGTAATGAACAGACCTGTGCTCCAGCAGTGACACCTGGAAAACATGCACTGTTAGGGGGTCCTGAGGACAGAGGTTGAGAAACACTGCTCTAGACTCTCTGCTCCCTCTAAACACATTCCGACTATAGCGATGCATCTGCCTAACCTGAGCTTCTCCAGGCCTAAACCTCTTCAAGCCTAACCTTAACCTGTGCTTGCCGCAGTCTCTACAGATTGCCACTATCGTGAACAGGTCAAAATAATGACTCATTCCCAACAGAAATGTTCTATTTGCCGAGGTTTTCTACAATGATACAGCCACAATTCAGAGGCGGACATATCATTGTCAAAATACGCCCGACCAGACCGTCAACCGTCCCCGCTATATGACCAATGCCTACTGCCGGCTATGTTGTAATAATAAATATATCTAAGCCTATGAATAAGTCGGTATTATTTGGCAGTACGCTACTTGTTAATGTCGTTTTTTATTGATTTCTTTAGCGTTTTATGATACTGAGAAAATGCTGTACTTTGTAGAGAATGGGTCGTATTCACAGATCCGTTTTTTAAAACTACGCAATTATACGCACGCATGTAGCAAGGCCACACCCACCAACACCCAGGACACTCCCCTGTGTATACGTCTTCCGTGTGCGCGATTCAGTATAGTCGCGCCCTCAAGCGTTCATTTTCCATGTGAAAACGGATCTCTGAATAGGGTCCAATGTCTACACCATTTCACACCACCAATCTGACAGGATTCTGTCGGGACAGATTTTAGTAGCTGTAAATACACAAACAAACAAGTATCTGGATGTAGTCTAATAGGGAACATATGCAAATGTGTAAAGGGGATGGCAGCAGACAAAGCAGTTATCAGATACTGAGCAGCATTCCTCAGCCTCAATTACCTGGACAAAGGCTTCCGCTTATTACTATACCCCCAGAGCAAGAACTATTAGCATCTGCTTTGAACTCTTATCCTTATTGTTATGATACACAGTGTAATGGTAACGGGAAGGTGACATCCATTTACCAACAAACACACTATATCCTGCATTGCTGCCTACACACTTTCTTCTTACACAGAGCTGACAGAGAGAGAGAGATAGAAAGAGAGGAGAAAAGAGAGATTACGGCTGCCAAACAGGACAGGAGCCAGCGCGGTCTCGCATCGGCCCTCTTATGTTACAGTGATGGATGCATTTTCCTTTGGCAGGGAGAAGACAGTAGAGAAAAGCAAGAGAGAGAGAGAGAGAGGAGGGAGAGAGAAAAAAGAGAGAGGAGAAAGGGAGGGAGAGAAAGAAGAGAGGAGAGAGAAAGAGAGAGAGAGCGAAGGTTTCAGCAGATGCAGGTCGGAGGTCTGCTGTAACATATGATAAGTGTGTACATAGATTGGCTGCTGTGTCTGATATAACATATGATAAGTGTGTACATGGATTGGGTGATATATCTGCTGTAAAATTGGACAAGTGTGTACATGGATTGGGTGTTGTATCTGCTGTAACATTGGATAAGTGTGTACATGGATTGGGTGTTGTATCTGCTGTAATATGGGACACGTGTGTACATGGACTGGGTGTTGCGTTTGTGACCTTGGTCTGCTATACGGTTGTGTAAATAATCTGGTCTGGGGTTGGGTCTGGAGACAATTAGACAAGTGTGTATGCAGCTTAAGGGAAAATGATTAGTAACAGCTCATAGCAAGTAGTTTAACTTTTATTGTATAGAATACAGTCTTATATTGTTATATAGATATCTGCAGTTATTGTATCAATTGTGACAAATCTCCTTGTTTCATGTGGAATTCATTAATTCTTATTAATCAATTTCTTGTAAGTTGGCCTCAATTTTCAATCTACAGTCATATAAAAACAGAAAAAACACACTTTGCACTTGTTGCAGATTTCAGCCTCTAAGGAGTTTAAATATAATAAAAAAAAATAAAACAAAACAGGTTGTATGGCTGCAGAGCACATAGCATGAGTGCCTGCAGGTGAGACTCTCCTGTCTCACTATATACAGGGTATATGGGAAAATCTGACTGATCACAATTCCCATAGACTTTCAGTAGTCAAATCAAGCTCTACAAAGCCTTAGGTGACACAAAATAAATACTCCTCTGATGTGATTGTGCAGATGAAGAATTCACTTAGATTATAGCAATTGATAAGTATATTTTATGAGCACTGTGTTTATACTTGTTGATATACATGAATAGCAATTTAATGCACATGGTATGTCAGCGCATTTTCCCACCGAACGCTTGCGTGCTTACTGTGAAATCCAATCTAATTTGTGATAAAATCAGTTAAAAATCATTGTGGAGAGCACGCTTCAACACATGTATCACCGAGTGGCAGAACGCTATACATACATGAAAGTCTGCACCGCTGCAGCTGCCGTACAGTATATTCACGCAACCAAACAAATATTTGCTTGGAAGCAATCCAGCGACATAACAAGATGATCCTTGTTACGTTATTGGTAAACAAACATGAAAAAGGTGTTGATGTTGCCCTAAGATTCATGTTGCTCGAGGCTTAGGGGGGTCATGGTTTATGCTTTTGAGAAGCTTAAATTATAGTGCGATAAATGATGATATCTATAGGTCAAGATGGCTTCTGCTATGAATAGGAGTCTATGGCCCAAATCTGAATTGCGCAAAACAGTCAACTGATGAATTCCGAATGCGTAAGTACCTGTGTAAGCGTTCTCTGAATGTGTGCACATTGCCGTTATATATCGGAATGTGATAAGCAATGCTGGATTTGTTGTTCCCCCTTAACCCACCATGCGCAGTTTAGGCGAACGGAGGCGATGGGCCTGCTTGTCGTCCAGATCTCGTGGCGCACGGAATTGATTTCTGTATGCTAGGAGATCTGGCACGCAAGCGCAAATGTTACAATTAGGTTTACTTACAAGAGGCTTGCATTAATAGCCTAACCTACGGAGGTTTGGAATCGGTCCATGGTGTTTAAAGTTTATATATATCTTTGACCTCAACTTTTCCTCTGTCAGCCTTTTGTCAGAAAGGAACGTATTCACACTGAAGAATGATTTAGGTTCTTAATGATACACTAATAGTAGCGAGGCGTCTCCCCTGACACCCCCGGTTTTCAGCTTCTTAACCTACTTACGATTGCCATAGGACTTCCTTATCTTTAGGTTCTTAGTTGTGTGTTTAAGGCTATTTATTAAGAACGTTTCTGCCTAACCGCACCAAGATTTCCTCATTTAAATACCTCCCTCTGCCCTATCTTCTTATCTTCTTTCTTAACTTTTCTCGGCACACCCCTTCCTTCTTAAGTCATTACGAACCTTGAGGAAATGGTTCCATAATGGTGATTCAGAGCCGTCCCTTTCATAAGTCCTACGTAAATTGCGTATATTAGGTTACTACGCCTCCGCAGTCTATACCTTCCTACATATACGCACCTAAAAAGCCGCATTTCCATAACCGTGAAGCAGGTCCAAAGTACCCAACTGGCAGATGTAAAGGAGATACGGAAATAAAGGTGATTTCTACAGGTTTATTGTACGTAACACTGGCCACACACTATACACAGTCACTGGGTCTTCCTTAACACTGTCCATCCATCCTGCCAGAGTGTGACCACTCTACGATGTCCACAGCGATCAGAGAGTCTGTGAATGTCCTCATAGTGTGTGATCAGCATAACAATTCTTCAGCACCTGCAGGAACATAGAACATCGTATAATTATCCTGATAAACCCACCATTGTCACCGACTTACTTTGAAGCTGGGACACATTACACCTTTCACCTGATGATTATAGCTGGGCAGGGGCAGGCTGATGTCGCTGGCAGGGGACCATTGTTCCTGAGGCAAGGAGTAATGTGAATGAAGTGCTCCACCCCAGGAGACCATTTGTCAGTCTCAGGGGCCAGTGCTGTCAGGTCAGTGACTATTACAGAAGTGTCCAGGATACAGAGCGTTCCCTGGTAAAGCTCTGGCCTGTGATGTAAGCTGGCACGATAAGAGAGCAGAGAACGGAGCTCTGGGTAAAATCCACACTGTGCGGGAACCACTATAGGCAGAGTTTAACACAGAATGAAGAACATTAACACAATTACAGTTGCAGGGAGCTAAGTAATGTTACTGATCACATTAATGCATAGCAGGTCATGTCTACACCAACTGGTCCTTTTACCCCTACCCAGTCCTTCTTTTGCATAAATAATTTATATTATTTACCGTATTTTTCGGACCATAAGACGCACCTGACCATAAGACGCACCTAGTTTTTAGGAGGAAGAAAACAGAAAAAAAATATTTTGAACCAAATAGTATCCAGCACCCAGCATCACCCATCGGTCCAGCACCCAGCATCACCCATCTGTCCAGCACCCAGCATCACCCATTTGTCCAGCACCCAGCATCACCCATCATGTCCTGCACCCAGCATCACCCATCATGTCCTCCACCCAGCATCACCCATCATGTCCTCCACCCAGCATCACCCATCATGTCCTCCACCCAGCATCACCCATCATGTCCTCCACCCAGCATCACCCATCATGTCCTCCACCCAGCATCACCCATCATGTCCTCCACCCAGCATCACCCATCATGTCCTCCACCCAGCATCACCCATCATGTCCTCCACCCAGCATCACCCATCATGTCCTCCACCCAGCATCACCCATCATGTCCTGCACCCAGCATCACCCATCATGTCCTCCACCCAGCATCACCCATCATGTCCTCCACCCAGCATCACCCATCATGTCCTCCACCCAGCATCACCCATCATGTCCTCCACCCAGCATCACCCATCATGTCCTCCACCCAGCATCACCCATCATGTCCTCCACCCAGCATCACCCATCATGTCCTCCACCCAGCATCACCCATCATGTCCTCCACCCAGCATCACCCATCATGTCCTCCACCCAGCATCACCCATCATGTCCTGCACCCAGCATCACCCATCATGTCCTCCACCCAGCATCACCCATCATGTCCTCCACCCAGCATCACCCATCATGTCCTCCACCCAGCATCACCCATCATGTCCTCCACCCAGCATCACCCATCATGTCCTCCACCCAGCATCACCCATCATGTCCTCCACCCAGCATCACCCATCATGTCCTCCACCCAGCATCACCCATCATGTCCTCCACCCAGCATCACCCATCATGTCCTCCACCCAGCATCACCCATCATGTCCTGCACCCAGCATCACCCATCATGTCCTCCACCCAGCATCACCCATCATGTCCTCCACCCAGCATCACCCATCATGTCCTCCACCCAGCATCACCCATCATGTCCTCCACCCAGCATCACCCATCATGTCCTCCACCCAGCATCACCCATCATGTCCTCCACCCAGCATCACCCATCATGTCCTCCACCCAGCATCACCCATCATGTCCTCCACCCAGCATCACCCATCATGTCCTCCACCCAGCATCACCCATCATGTCCTGCACCCAGCATCACCCATCATGTCCTCCACCCAGCATCACCCATCATGTCCTCCACCCAGCATCACCCATCATGTCCTCCACCCAGCATCACCCATCATGTCCTCCACCCAGCATCACCCATCATGTCCTCCACCCAGCATCACCCATCATGTCCTCCACCCAGCATCACCCATCATGTCCTCCACCCAGCATCACCCATCATGTCCTCCACCCAGCATCACCCATCATGTCCTCCACCCAGCATCACCCATCATGTCCTGCACCCAGCATCACCCATCATGTCCTCCACCCAGCATCACCCATCATGTCCTCCACCCAGCATCACCCATCATGTCCTCCACCCAGCATCACCCATCATGTCCTCCACCCAGCATCACCCATCATGTCCTCCACCCAGCATCACCCATCATGTCCTCCACCCAGCATCACCCATCATGTCCTCCACCCAGCATCACCCATCATGTCCTCCACCCAGCATCACCCATCATGTCCTCCACCCAGCATCACCCATCATGTCCTGCACCCAGCATCACCCATCATGTCCTCCACCCAGCATCACCCATCATGTCCTCCACCCAGCATCACCCATCATGTCCTCCACCCAGCATCACCCATCATGTCCTCCACCCAGCATCACCCATCATGTCCTCCACCCAGCATCACCCATCATGTCCTCCACCCAGCATCACCCATCATGTCCTCCACCCAGCATCACCCATCATGTCCTCCACCCAGCATCACCCATCATGTCCTCCACCCAGCATCACCCATCATGTCCTGCACCCAGCATCACCCATCATGTCCTCCACCCAGCATCACCCATCATGTCCTCCACCCAGCATCACCCATCATGTCCTCCACCCAGCATCACCCATCATGTCCTCCACCCAGCATCACCCATCATGTCCTCCACCCAGCATCACCCATCATGTCCTCCACCCAGCATCACCCATCATGTCCTCCACCCAGCATCACCCATCATGTCCTCCACCCAGCATCACCCATCATGTCCTCCACCCAGCATCACCCATCATGTCCTGCACCCAGCATCACCCATCATGTCCTCCACCCAGCATCACCCATCATGTCCTCCACCCAGCATCACCCATCATGTCCTCCACCCAGCATCACCCATCATGTCCTCCACCCAGCATCACCCATCATGTCCTCCACCCAGCATCACCCATCATGTCCTCCACCCAGCATCACCCATCATGTCCTCCACCCAGCATCACCCATCATGTCCTCCACCCAGCATCACCCATCATGTCCTCCACCCAGCATCACCCATCATGTCCTGCACCCAGCATCACCCATCATGTCCTCCACCCAGCATCACCCATCATGTCCTCCACCCAGCATCACCCATCATGTCCTCCACCCAGCATCACCCATCATGTCCTCCACCCAGCATCACCCATCATGTCCTCCACCCAGCATCACCCATCATGTCCTCCACCCAGCATCACCCATCATGTCCTCCACCCAGCATCACCCATCATGTCCTCCACCCAGCATCACCCATCATGTCCTCCACCCAGCATCACCCATCATGTCCTGCACCCAGCATCACCCATCATGTCCTCCACCCAGCATCACCCATCATGTCCTCCACCCAGCATCACCCATCATGTCCTCCACCCAGCATCACCCATCATGTCCTCCACCCAGCATCACCCATCATGTCCTCCACCCAGCATCACCCATCATGTCCTCCACCCAGCATCACCCATCATGTCCTCCACCCAGCATCACCCATCATGTCCTCCACCCAGCATCACCCATCATGTCCTCCACCCAGCATCACCCATCATGTCCTGCACCCAGCATCACCCATCATGTCCTCCACCCAGCATCACCCATCATGTCCTCCACCCAGCATCACCCATCATGTCCTCCACCCAGCATCACCCATCATGTCCTCCACCCAGCATCACCCATCATTTACGCTACGTGAATGTGCGTATTTTCTATGGTGCTCATGCGCAGTGCGTTCTAAACAGCGATTTTACGTCTCCGCCACGCGTAAATTCGCTTCGAAGCGTTGTTCTGGATCAGGCCCAATGTTTATATTTATTTATAATTATAATAGTAATAAAAAAAACAGTAATTTTTTATTCATTTAAAAATGCAGAAATTGTTAAAATCCGCACCGATACTTTGTAAATCCAGCGAACAGCCGGTCCGCATTCATTAGAGCGGGGCGGCGATCGGGGGAAGAAATGCTAATGATCACCATGGTTTCCATGGCGATCATTGTATTGTAAATGGTGATACCTTCATTTTCAAAAGATAAAGACCGTTTTCAGGTGAAAGGAACTTTTCTTAGCAGGGATTGGCAACGCCTATTGGACTATGTGCCACTAACACCCCAATGGGCGATACTGGTAATCCCGGACTCTTCTTTCCGGTATACTAAGAACAATAAGGAGCTCCTATTAATAATATCGGTCATCGCTAGAAAATGTATCCTGTAGATGTGGACACAAGATTCCCCTCCTAGCATTGGAATGATCCGTGGCAAGCTATTTCATATCTTCAAAGTAGGTAAAGAAAAGCGCGTGCACCATTTCTTGGGAATCTGGGAGAGTTTCGTTCACTGCCTAATAATATTAAAGAACAGATTTCCCGATGATTTGTAAATACTTATTGGTATGAACTGATACATATATGTTAATGCATTGACTACTTGAGCTTGTGGACAATGCAAACTGTGTTGTGAGAAATGGTATCTTACCCTGCACTGTGTTGTATGTTAAATTGCCTTGACTCCAATAAAAGATATGTTTAAACATAGAATAGGGCAGAGCATGGCTGCTGTAGAGGACATTGGAGCATAAATGTTTCTTTATGTTCTAGCACTAAAAGACAATGCAGCAATGAATGGGCATTCTGTTTGTGCCCAAGTAATCTTCTCTCTAAATACTTGTGTCCCTTAATAGGTATCTATTAATTAAATTGTTCCAGGATTGATGCTGGTTCAAAGGTTAAGGAAGCCCCGATGATCCCATGAGTGTAAGCTTTCATGCACAACATGTTCCCTGCTCTCTGCACTGGAATCAGCGCTGCTCCTTGTCACTGGAAATAAAGGGCATTTTTTTAGGGCTAGTTTTGTATTCACCTTTGTGCTTTGATGATCTTATCTCTGTTGCCTGAACTAGGCTACAGATCACTTCTCTAGGGCATGATCAAAGAGCTACAAGGAGCAGAATGGGCAAGGACAAAAGAGTCAGTCATTCAAGGCTTCTGTTCAGACAGGATCATTATTACAGATTAGATGTAGTCCTCTACACTTAAGTTAAATCTGAAGCCTTTCCTTTAATGGGGGGACAAAAACTTGATTAAAAATATTCCTTATCTTTAAAAATTAACCCAAGTTTATATAAACACAATTTAAATCAAATGCACCTGATTCCGAATTCAGTGTTAGATCTGTACGTTTACCTCTGTCTGAGGCCAGGACACTACTTTAAGTATTCTGTGTGCATTTCTGTGTGTGAGGAATACTGTATTGTATGTAAGGGCTTAGCCATCCCCTTACTGTACAGCTGAAATGTCTTTTCCCCTAGTGGAGACGCATACACAATACCTATTTCTGAGGATTTCTCAATTCTGTATCAGGCCCAATGATAAAAATAATAAAATCTATTCAATAAAATTCAATCAAGCACGACTGCCGCTGTGCATATATCAGATTATTCTCACTGGGGTTGATCCAGAGTTTGGAAGTAAGAGCAAAACAGGGGTAAGTGTGCAGCTCAGCTAAACCATTTTGCAAAGTAAGGGGGCTAATTCATTTTAAAATCTTTGGCCTGCAGGGAATATACGTTACTTTTACACATAGAGCTCACATACTGCATAACTTTATGTGTCATTTATAAATTAGACTTCAGCTAAGAAACGTCACCTCTCTATGATAATCCAATGTAAATTTCCCTTGCATTATAACATGGGATTGCTCAGGTCTACATTTGCACCTCAAAAAAGGTGTAAGGGCAGCTCTGAATCAGCCCTGTGTTCTATTGACTGATTTTATTATTAATATTATCATTATTAAATTGTGTATTTACAAACTTGGATTTATATTTTCTTTTTGTTTTTTGGTTTATGCCTTCTTTGCCTCCCAAGGGAGCCGCGATCAAGTTACTATTAGTTTGATCTTAGATTAAGATCTTAAACAAACCAGGCGCCAGATACCATAGATGGACTGTATTCACGCTTAGGAACAGATTTACTAAAGTGGCTAACTTACCCACTTGCTAGAGATGTGTTGTGTTTAGTAGCGATTTTCAAATCGAAGTATTTACTAAGGGAAATTTTGGCCAAAATCGCCAGTCTGTGATTTAAAAAAATCTCACTTGTTTAAGATAGACATTTACTTACCCACTTAGGTGTCTAACTTACCCATTAACTTACCCAATTAAGGACCTGATTCACACTTAAGAATCTTTTTAAAATAAGAACTTAAAGTCACACCTGGACTAAACCATGGTGATTGCAGGGGAGTCATATTTCATCTGTTGCAAACAGTATTAGAGTTTAGAGGTGGCCTTTCCCAGCCCTAGTCTAAATAACAGTGTAAAAGTAAAGCTGTCAGTATCTGTCTGCAGTAATATATATCACTGCATGCAAAGAACACAATTAACTTGACTCCCCCTGCAATCAACATGGTTTGGCCCAGGAGTAACTTTTCCTCTCTTATACTGCAATCAACATGGTTTTGTCCAGGAGTGATTTTAAGTTCTTATTTTAAGAAGATTCTTAAGTGTGAATCAGGTCCTAAGTGTCTAACCCTAAATCGAAGTATTTACTAATGGAAATTTTGGCCAAAATCACCACAGTATGTGATTTTTTAAAATCTCACTTGTTTACATCGCTCTAGCAATTTTTAGAATGGCGCACATACAAATCTCTGAATTTACTAAGGGGGGATTTAGTAAATCGCTAGAGATTTGCCTTAAAATCGCATGAGAAAAATCACTTGGTGGTGGTGGGTGTCGATTGTATTGAAATCGGCACTCATTTTGCTTTTGCCATCACCCTTCATTGTTGATTAAATGTTTCAAAAGCATCACCAATGCTGAAAATATATTCTGCAGCATGCAATTAACCCTTACCATGCTGCTGCATCTAGTACTATAAGGCACAGCATGCCCTTGTATCGCAGGGCATGCTGTGCTTTATAGTGCCATCAGCGGCAGCATGCCAAGGGTTAATGGCATACCGCCGCATATGCAATGCACCCCGTAAATATTACATACAAACTAGGAGCCCATACATATAAATATTACCTGCCCCGATCCATAAAAATAATTAAATAAATCCCTGATACATAAAAGGTAATAACTATTGCCCCGATACATAGTAATGCCTAAATCTCACACCTGCCCCGATACTCAATAATACACGTCATGTCACTAAAAACCACACATGGCCCGAGACTGACTTAAGAATTGTCATATAGAAATCCAAACACTATACCCCGATAGGAAGTTCTAATTAAGTTAGGCTCCCCTTCATTTGTATCAATTTTACGTGTCCCACGAAGCAATATTAATATTTAAAATGTCCCCCTTTCATAATATTGTAAAGAACACTGGGGTAGATCCAGAACTATGTTTGCCATACGTTTATTCGCGCAGCGTATTTTCGTGCGCGTAAAATTGCTACGCTCCCCTTGTCACACCCCTTGAACGTACGTATTTTGTCAAGATACGCTTTCCAAACCCTACCTTAACTTTTTCCAACGTAACCGCAGTCATACGCACACGTACGTATGGGCTAGACGAATTTACGCAGCTAAGCACGCCCATACTGTACACTTTAAATACTTCCCCCCGCCTACATAGCGTATTTCAGACGTATTTTGGACGCACATAAAATTGGCACGCCCACATGTAAGTATTTACGTGACACATACGTGAATGGCCCATACGTTCACAATTACGCTACGTTACAGAGCGTATTTTCTATGGTGCCCATGCGCAGTACTTACCAAAGGGCGAACTTACGTGTCCGCCGCGCGTAAATTCGCTCCGAAGCGTTGTTCTTTATCAGGCCCATTGTACGAAAAATAATGTCCAAAATAAAATGCATTTCCTACTTACGGTTCAGTAGTGTTGCGGCTGGTTCATTGCAGACAGGTTCAACTCGTTCCTCGTCCCTGCAGTACTTACCAAAGGGCGAATTTACGTGTCCGCCACGTGTAAATTCGCTCCGAAGGGTTGTTCTGGATCAGGCCCATTGTACGAAAAATAATGTCCAAAATAAAATGAATTTCCTACTTACGGTTCAGTAGTGTTGCGGCTGGTTCATTGCAGACAGGTTCAACTCGTTCCTCGTCCTTCCAGGGAATGACTCATGTCATTGCCGTGACTGTATTTATAACCTCGGACGGACCGAGGTTATAAATACAGGGGCGCATGGACCAAGACAACACCACTTTTCCAAACCTGCAGCTTAGTAAGTCTGTCCCCGGTAATTATATTTGTGTGTGGCCTTTATTGCCCCTTCTGTGATCTAGAACAAATTTCAAAGGATAGATTTACTTCAAATTCAAACAATCCTGTTCTACACTGTACTAGAGAAGGCAGATGGCATTTTACTGGTTGCTATAGGCCCCTCTATTGACTTATGTATTTTTCCCTCTTAGACATTTCTTGACCATTTTGTGTAATAGTTGATATTTTTTTTTAACCTAAGAACATAAATTATCCAAGGTTTTCTCTGCTTGTTTCTCAGAAGGCGGCAGCCTAAGCAAAGCCTTCAAATGGATTTAGAAACATGGATTATAACGCAAAGCTTGTTTTACATGCAGATTTGTGGGATTTTAGAGAGTGTGCGCCCTCTGCTGGTCATTACTAAATGACCAACAATTTCTTTCTCTAGTCCAGTCCAAAGCAGTCAATATACAACCGAATATTGCCCCTAGTGGGCAGATCATGGAAAATGTTAGAATCATTTACTTGGATTTACTGAAGAATGAATTTACTTAGCGCACACAAGATATAAATAGTACAAAAGTATATATGTAGATTACTTTTTTACCATTATAGTATAATGGTAATAATAGGTAATACTATTTAGGTTTTCTTTTTATTAATGTCTTTGAACTTGACTTACATCTGGGATAGTATTTCCACAATTTCCCATTAGATATGTGAGGTGCATGGCTCTACCTTTTATGTATTGTCATTTTACACTCTCTGTTCTTTCAACCAGGTTGTAAAAGGGGGTTCAGGTTTTGGGTGCTCAGGGTGTAGATGCAGACAGTCACAGTTATGTGTAACTGGGGGTGGAGGGTGCACACCACATAAATATAACGGCATAATTACTAATGTGCCCCTCTCCAGTACTTGGGACGACAATTTAGGTGATGCCTAGGGACTGTCTGCCCTGTGTTCCAGCACACAGATCTAATAATAATGGATTCAAACTGTATCTAGGAAACCAAATGCATTCCCTACATGATCCATTCCAGTAGGTACAAAAAAAACTATGCTCCTGAGTTTCCAACAATCAGATTCTATGGTAACCACATGTGTTGAAGAGAAAAATGTTTTTCAAACATCATTTTTTTTAATTCAAAAGATTTTTATTGAGTTTTGTTTAGTCAGCTGCAGTTATACACAAAAACAAAAACAAATACATCTTATCCAATCTCACAACATACTTGATGCATTCCGAATCCCACCAAAATACCCAACAGCCTTGAGCAATAGCACAATACATCAAGTAATAACATGAAGAAGAACAGAATTAAATTAAATTAACACCCTGGAGTGGTGAGCGACCCAAAAAAACCTCTGTCCCGAAGGTATATAAGCCTACGTCTTTCCCCCCTCTCGAATTACTCTGTGGCGTCAGTAGATACCATCCCATAATATTCAGATTCAACCCAGGTATCCCAGATCTTATTAAATTTTTGCGGGCATCCTTTATTAGTAAACATAAATTTTTCATGTGCCAATGAAGAATTTACCAGACAAATCCAGTCTACGACCAGTGGCGGCGCAGCTGCACACCACGTTCTGGCAATGCACACCTTGGCCCACATACACAAGCATTTAACATATATTTGTCTGCAGGGACTAAGAGCATCTTCCAATCCAAGCCCGAATAAACACCATCTGTGAATCATTTCTGGTAAAGGTACACAAGTTTTTCTTATACAGCGTATTGCAGACCTCCAGAATCTCTGCACATGCCCACACGACCATACCAGATGCATGAAATTAGCGTCTCCCTCCGTACATTTTGGACATATGTCAGATCTTGAATCACTTATTCTAGCCAATCTAGCAGGGGTGAGATATGCTCGATGAAGAATGAAGAGTTGAATCTGCTGGAACTTAATACTGGCAGTTAGCTGATAAGAGCTACCCAACATCACCTCCCAATCCTCATCCTCTAATGGGCCAAGATCCACCTCCCACTGATCCCTCAAACGCTCCAGAGGTGCCTCCGGAACAGCAGCCAGCAAATGAGCATATATCCCGGAGACCACATGGTCCTCACCAGCATCATTTAAAAGCGATCGAACCGGAGATACCCTTAACTCAGGAACCCTTAAATTAAACTGAGCACTTACTGCATGTCTTAATCGTAAATACTGCAACCACATAGAGTGAGGCAACTAGAATTCCTACTGTAGCTGCAAAAATATTTTAAATTCCCCATTATCAAAGATATTGTGAAAAGTGGAGATGTCATATTGAGACCAAACACCAGGATCCCCGTACCTAGCCAGGGTTCCAAAACTAGAGTTGTACCATAATGGCGTAGCTGGATCTACATCTTTGCCCTTAAATAATGCGTGCGCCAAGGACCATACTTTCTGAGCCTGGAGGATAATAGGCGCTGAGGTACGGGGATATGGACCAGCCAAGAGCGCCTGGGATGGGGTGTGGTGGAACCCAGCCTGTTCAATCAGGGTCCAGTGCAAATCTCCATGTGGTGCTTCCCCAACCCACTCCGGTAAATGAGATAGTTGTGC
>WWET01000107.1:186226-207391 GCA_011038615.1 Limnodynastes dumerilii
AGTCTGGAGCTACTCAAATTTTCCCTGATAATCTTAGCTCTCCTGCCACCCCACACAAATGTAGTAATTAAAGAATTGAGTTTGGCATACAGCTTACGATTAATATAAACAGGCGACTGGAGGAGGACATACAATAACTTAGGCTGTACCGTCATCTTAATCAAATTGACCCTTCCCATGGCAGTAAGGGGCAGCTTATTCAAGACCTCATCCTGACTCCCAGCGTACGGATCAAGGGTAACAGATTCAGAGAGCAGAAGTCTGACATGGTATCCGAAATCGTTATGCCTAAATATTGAAATTTAGATGTCCACTGTAAGGGGCAAGAGGCAGGCGGGGGTTCAGGTACAGCGCCACTCATTGGCATAATATATGATTTGTTCCAATTAATCAAAAGCCCTGAATATTTCCCGAATCTATCTACCGTCTGGAGCAAGGCTGCCATGGATCGCTGGTAGTCAGCCAGGAACAGGAGAAGGTCATCAGCTTATAACGCCACTTTTTCCTCTGTGTCACCTACCACAATCCCCCTAATCCCAGGATGAGATCGAATAGAACAGGCAAGGGGTTCAATTGCAAGGGCAAACAAGGTCGGGCGACATCGGGCACCCTAGCCTCGTACCTCTCGACAATGCAAAGCTACCAGACACAAAACCATTAATGCACACCCTAGCCATTGGGGATGAATATAGGATCTTAACCCACCTAATAAAACAATCACCCATGCCCATTCTCCCCAGTACCGCCCACAGGTATGGCCACTCCACAGAATCAAATGCCTTTGCAGCATCCAGGGAGGATCCACTACCTCTTCCGCGCTCTCAGGACGCTGCAACTGCAAATGGGTATACAGCCGCCCAAGGTTAATTGATGTGGATTTTTACGGCATAAAACCCGTCATAAAACTACCTCCTCCACCACCTGAGTAAGCCGGTTCCCCAGTATTTTTGCAAATATTTTAATATCCACCGTTAATAGAGATATGGGTCTATACGAATCCGCTAGCGCAGAATCCTTTCCAGGTTTCAAGATAACAATGATAAGAGCTTCACTCATGGACGGGGAAATAGAGCCCTCCTCCTGAAATTGGCAAAACAAATGTAATAACCGAGGAAGAAAAAAAATCCCGATGACTCCACTGGTATCCCATCCAACCCCGGAGCTTTTTTTGTGGCGAACAAATTTATTGCAGTCTCTATTTCAACAACCTCTATTGGGGAGTTTAGAAGAGTACAGCCCCCGGATGATAACTGAGGCAGAGGAATAGTATCTAGAAACTCATCAAGTTCCGTCGAGTTTTAGCTGGCCCTAGAAGTATACACGGACTTTTCAAACATCATTTAATTTATTTAAACGAGGTGAGTGACAGTTGGATTATTATTATTATCATTTAGTTATAAGGCGCCACAAGGTGTCCGCAGCGCCGTACAAACTACAACAAAATACAGTACAGACATACAGGGTAGGGATGGACAGCATAGGATATATTAAATACAATAAAGTGAAGCAATCACAGAACGAAAGGCAAAATGCGAGGTGTCAAGCTTGGAAGATCAGGGAGCCATTGACAGAGCTCAGTAAGAGGTTGAGAGGGAGCCACCAGGTGGGGATTGGGTAAAAGGGTAGCAGAGGGGGACAGGAGAGTACAAAGTGAGGGGGGAGTGGTGGAGGAAGGAACAACACTAGGATGGAGGGCCCTGCTCACGTGAGTTAGCACACTATGTGGGAGGGAAGAACTTACAGAAGACATAAGGAGGGGGAAGGAAGTTGGATGCTCTGGAGTAGACTATTGTGTACCTGGTGGAATGGTTCATGTTGGATGGTCTGCATAGGGGCACTTCCTGTACACCATATAGACACCTAAGAGCAGGGATTCCATTCTCCGAAATGAAAATCATATTTCCAAAATACAGAGAGAGTCTGTATTAAAAAAATCTGCCTATTCAGAAGGTCTTTCTAACGAATGGGTAAGTATGCCAAATTTATTTTTTGACAACTCATTCACTGACTTTCCAAAACCTGGTGCACCCGATGGAACACCCGATGCACCGGACAGGACGCTAGTTTACAAGTACAAGAATGTGGAAATGATTGTACAGTGGTCAGAAGGATGCAGTCTGTATTGTATGGTGGCCTGTATGGTATAGCGGTCACTGGGATAAGGTCTGTATGGTATAGTGGTCACTGGGATAATGGGCCGGATCCAGAACTACGTCCGTCTCCCATAGATGGACGTAGTTCAATAAACAGTGACAGTACTGCGTAGTAGCTATTGTACGTAATCTGCGTATAGTTTCGATATGTAGATTGCGTATAATAGCTACTAAGCATGCACAGTAGCTATCTTTCAGCAAGGTGAATCTTAGGGTTAGGCTACAGAGAGGGTTAGGGTCAGCATGTGGGGAGGGGAGTCTTAGGGTCAGGTTGAGGGGAGGGGAGTCTTAGGGTTAGGCTGCGGGGAAGGGAGTCTTAGGGTCAGGCTGCAGAGAGGTGAGTCTTAGGGTTAGGCTGCGGGGAGGTGAGTCTTAGGGAAGGAAGTCTTAGGGTGAGGATTAGGATAAGGGTTTGGGTTGGATAAATACTCACCACTTGACGCTGTGGATTCGTCCTGGGGATGTTCGATTCCCTGTCCTCGGCAGGGCAGGAGCAATGATTGCAGATCCACTTCCAAAATGGCTGGTAAAAAAAGGCCCTTTTGCACACCCACAACAGGACCCTCCCTTAAAACTTCCAATCCCTTTGCATTTAAAATGAAGATACTATACTGTAAATGAGAATAATAATCGCCTCCCACTTGTGAGTACAGGCTGCCTTCCCCCCTGTTGGAGGCTGCCAAAAACATGTAAAGTTGTAAGCCTGGACCGCACAAATTAGCATTTAGTTGTGGCGCTCAGATGTGCGCAAATTGCCAAAGTCTCGATCCGGTCCTACGTGTCTCTTTACAATAACGAACCGCACTCTGAAGCCCACGGGGACTGCTATAACTCCTCCGCAGTGTAAGCGAATTTCCGACCTAAGACCATGCCCCTCACACGTACCGCACCTTCATACCCTGGATGCTACCTTACCTTCTACACACCTACACCATTAGACATTGGTGCTAGTGCATAAAGATGGTATGTAACCAAACCCTTCCTGCGCCCGCCATGTATGTACGCACGTCCAGCCCTGCTGTTAGAAAGGCTTCCAGTACGGAAGCAAGGAACATTCATAGTGCGTTTCGCACGCATGTCGGACGCTGGCACGGAGTACACACATTCAGAACGCAGAAATTGTCTGTTTTTTCTAAATTCTGGACAAAGTCCAATGTTATGTTGAAGGACTCGAGGCTTGCACAGAGAGCTGTGGAAAGACTATCCTGCCGGCCTTATCTCCCTGTACTCTCACTTCAATATTCAATTATTAATCCCAGGGCTGTCACTGTTACTGCAAACATCCCAAGTACTAAAACAACCTCTGAGCTATAATTACCAGGAAATCTCATTGACTTATGTTTTATTATTATATTTTGTTTGTTTTTAGAAGATGCGTTTTCAGGGGTATGGGTCCCCGTTGCGAATGGCCCTATTTCGATAAGGCCGTTTGGTCCCAGCCAGTTCATAACTTGAAGAGGCAGAACACTGTGCTCCAAATGGTAAGTATTCCCAACCCGTTCCCTAACCCTTACCCTAACCCCCCCTTCCCCGCAGCCTGACCCTAACCCTCCCTTCCCCTCAGCCTGATTCTCACCCTCCTTTCCCCACAGCCTGATCTTAACCCTCCCTTACCCTCAGCCTGACCCTAACCCTCCCTTCCCCTCAGCCTGACCCTAACCCTCCCTTCTCCGCAGCCTGACCCTAATCCTCCCTTCCCTGCAGCCTGACCCTAACCCTCCCTTCCCTGCAGCCTAACCCTACGTCCCCTTTCCAAGCAGCCTGGTCCTAACCATAACCCTCCCTTTCCTCAGCCCTAACCCTAACCCTAATCCTCTGTTCCCCAGAGCCTAACTCTAACCCTCCCTCTAACTCTAAAAGTCACCAGAGAGGTTACTTACCTCTCCTGCGGCAGTTCTGCATGAAAATAAATGGGTGAGTATGCCGAAAATAGAAAATTACGTTTCTGCAATTGGAAAGCCACCTATCGTTGCGGGGACTCCCACTGGTTTTCAGTCAGTGTCATTTGTACCCCTAGGAGCTGAGTTTTTGTGTCCTATTCAGAATTGCGACTTTTGTAGTGAAAATGGGCACTCATTTGAAACATGCAAACAGATTCCTAAGGACGGAGGCTGTGAGGTGTAAAGCAGAAGCCTATATAAGTGTGTGTTTCAAATAGTTTTTTTTATTTATATTCAAAGAACATGGGGCCAGATTTACTAAGCTACGGGTTTGGAAAAAGTGGAGATGTTGCCCATAGCAACCAATCAGATTCTAGCTCTCACTTTTTTTTTTACATAGTAGAGAATGTGAGCTAGAATCTGATTGGTTGCTTACCAGTGTGTACTGTCCAAAGATCTCCTAATAGACACAGGACACTCTCGCAAAAAGCAACAGATATCTTTCCATGGCTGATCTGTCATATCTGTCCCTGACGTTAAGTCCAGGCGCATGCGCAGTGTATTTCACTTTTCAAGTCCCAAAAGTTAACCACTACACGTGCGCCGGGACTTCAGCTACGAGCGCAGCCAAGAATCTCCGGCGAAAGTCCCGCAAACCATTGCGGAACTTCGCCGTTGGGGTAAGTATTAGTAAATACTACCCACGGTCCTGCCCGGCTTGCTGTGAGATGCAGTGAGCCTGGCTATTGTTAGGTCTAGAAGCACTAATGATAGTAAATGGACCCCAAAATCTGGATCAGCCCCCCAGCACACCCTCCAACATGACCCATTCCATTAGGTACAATATAATCCGCTCCTGAGCTTCCAACTGTCACTCACCTGGTGAAAGGACTTAACTGATATTTAAAAAACTATTTGTCACTTCAACAAAGGTGGTTACCATAGTAACTGACAGTTGGAAACTGAGGAACAGAATATTTTGTACCTAATGGAATGGATCATGTTGGAGGATCTGCCCCAGGAGTGAGGAGGCACATTTTAACTGGGTTACTGAATGAGCTGCGAGGTAAGGATTTGTAACTCAAAGCACAGTAAATACATTAGATGTGTGCCATTAAACTAAATGAAGCTAGTATTTTATCTGCAATGCAAAAATAGAGTATTATGCCCTCATGCATTTTATAAGAGATGATTGACCTTTTATTAGCTGAATGCACAGAGCTCCCTGTGTAACAGCATATTCCTGGTTGCAGCATGATGTAGGTGTGTCATTCCCTCAGAGGGGAGGACTGAGCCAGTGTCTTCCCTCCTCCCGGCTCAGCATCCAGGCGCTGCAGTGAGTCTCTGTCCCCTGAAAGGACAATCATGTCTCTGCCTAAGAAGCCCACAGCCGCCGCCATCCAGATCAGCAGGTGAGCAGCGAGGGGTGCTCTGCGGGCGCAGCCACAGTGCGGAAGGCTGGCCACCGGCCTGGACACACACACGTGCGTGCGGACTGCTGCTGCTGCTCACCAGGTGGCAGCTCTGCTGTGACTCTGCAGAGAGGCCTGGAGATGACTCTGCTCATACACTGCATTTACAGGCACTCTGTGGGGCTTTTCATAGGGGTTTAGAGAATATATTACAAATATGGCGACCCCTAAACCAATGGGTATCTGCAAATGGGTCATTCTATATACTGCTCTTATGGGCCCTCAGTGAGTATTGGCATTTAGTATTGCCTATATACTGTACTAGTTGTTATATGCAGTTGGCTCTGCTTGTATACCACCTCGGTGAGGATGGGCGGTCTGGTCAGCATATACGGCACCCCTGTAAGAATCTGCAATTGGGTCAGACTATATGACTCTTCATAGCACCCGTGTTAGGACACTTGGGTGTATATATAGATATAGTTTGCTCTTATAGTCACCCAGTGTGTTTTAGCATTTAGGTTAGTGGCTGTTAGCCTATTAGTTGGGATATGCTGTTGGATGTGTCTAGGCTCATTTTATAGCACCCCTGTGAGAATCTGCAGTCTGGTCAGCATATATTGCATGCTTATAGATCCCCCGGTTTAGATCTGCAGTGTAGGCAGCCTCTTACCTTAGACTGTGAATAATGTGTCTCCACAAGGAAGGGGATGCATTGACCCAGTGCATAGGAATAGTAATGTGGCTGTGTTTGAGTGTCCTATGCATAGCTGACACCTTTGCATTTTTAAACACTTCTTGCAGGCCGGAATCTGTAACGCTGGGTCTGCACTTTTGTGTGTAGCTGAATAAATGTGTTTCATTAAATGCATGCCCTGATATATTGTCACTTATTCAGCCTGTTGGAGTGGATTTACTTACTGCAAATATTAATGGCACAAATTTCTCATTTCCATATATACAATAGCATCACTGCGCAATAAAATGCATGTGGCTGACAGCTGAATATACCCCATGAAATGCTATATCTGCAATCCCTTATTGCATGGTCTGCTAAAATAACATGTAGCAGCGAAGAGAATATATTAATCTGCCAACTGATGTCTTAAATTGCAGGACACTGAGGCCAGAGTCAGGTGGGGGTGGGGTCTATCACATGCTGTGGGCCGCAGGTAAACATTGAACCAATCAGCATCTGTCGTGCTGGGTATCTATCAAGCTTTGTGTGCAATGCACAGGCTTCAAATCAGTTACATGGGATGCCATGTGACCCCCGGGGAAGAACATGTGATATTATTCATGTGCCAGGATTTTGCGAGGACAAGGATGTATGACCTCATGACTAGAGAGCAGGTGCATAATGTGCCTGATGCCTAAATCTTGCCCTGTTCTCGTATTCTGAAGCTCGGTACATAACACAGAAGTTTGAATGCTAAAATTGTAAAGTTTAAAAGATGCGATCAAATGATGCGTTGTACTTTGCAATGATCAGGTATGATAGTTAGAGCACACTAACATGTTATTGGTACACTTGATTATCGTTGGGTTGGAACAATAATTGTGAGAGAACCTCTAGTGTGTACTCAGCTTGAAGCTGGCCGTACACTTGGATGATGATTGATCTTAGCCGGAGGTGGCGGATTAATGGGACTATTTTCTCTTAAAGAAAGGTCCCAATATCTGCGCCATACACTTCTGCTGGGATCGATCATCCTAATGAGACCCTTGCAGCTAGCCTATTGGTTGGCTGTAGTCTCACTTTGGTTGGCTGGACCTCCTATCAATCTCCTCAGGAGAACCATGCAGCTTGCCTATTGGCTGGTTGCAAAAACAAATTTATGATTGAAGGAGTATTGGAGGTTATGCAGCACTGTGCAAAAACTTTACACTGACACACTGTACAGCACTGCGAAGGTAGACACAGGACACTATGTCCTCTATCCCTCTGTGTGTCTACTTCACAGCACTGTGACAGTCCCAAATAACTGTAAATTGCCATACACTGCACGATATTGGGAGCTTGCCATATAAATGAAGCATGTCAAATGTCTCTAAAACGTTTATTGGGCATTTGAAAAATCCATCCTGACTGTACACAACAGCGATTTCTCTCCCGATCACCCAATGTTTGGGAAGATAATTGCTCTAGTGTGTGTTCCTTTACCTGTGCTGTGTCCCTTGCCCACTCTATGCCAATGGTGCAGAAATCTATAGTAAAGCGTTAGACCCTGATTGTCCACAGATGCCAGTCAGCGTAACCTGTAACTGGAAATTGCAGATACCTCTAAATATTGTGTATATGCAAATTGAGTTTATGGATTTATGGATTGCGGACCTGGGCCTGTAAGAGGCATCAGGAGCCTGGTCTGTTACACTGCTGGATCGGCCAAGGCGGTTATTGTGTACATACATGGAGCAGCCGCTTGTTTCTTATACGCAGGGTGACTGCTCTGAGCGTTGTCCTGTGCAGGCCCTTGTCCATCATATACATGGTGCTGGCAGGAGCAGATCTCTATCCTTAATAGGGGTGCTTTTTAAAAGGGTCGTTCTTTCAGTCAGTTCCGAGGCAAAGCAATTGATACACTGAAGACAGAAGATGCTGCGCCTAAGGGTAAGTATAAATTTAACCTCAAAACTCAGCCTGACCGTAACCACCCCTCCCCACAGCCTAACCTTCCCCGTTCCCGCAACCTGACCCCAACCCTCCTTCCATTCTACCCTGCTGCCTAACCCTAAAACTCCCCGGAGAGTGTTACTCGCCTCTCCAGTGGGTGAATCGGGTCTCCAAAAATGAATAGGTAACTATGCCGATCGTCCTACTTGCTCATTATAAACATTTTTTGAAAATGGCTGTCTTTTTGGCGTATTAGTCTACTTCTGAAAGACACCATTTGCGGTGGCACCTTGCACCGCTTCATTTGGTATGGCCGGGTGAATCTTATTTAGGTGGAATACGCAATGGGTCTGTTTTAGGCTACTTTGTACATTGCAGACTGTACTAATAATGATAATATTAGTGATGACGGTGGGTTTACACATACTAGGAAATCTGGGCAGGCTTATAGCGGAGATTGTGGTCGCTATCTTATGTTATAACCTGCGTTTAACACGCATTGTGTCAAAATACAAATAAAGGCCCGGATTCACAACACCTTACATGTTACACACACAGTCTTAAAATACCGATAGTAGCTACTAGGCGTGTGTAGTAACGGCACCCTGATGAAAGTTCATAGCGAAGGAAAACGCTCCTGGAGCTCCTGATCTTCTCCCCCTGCAAATTGTGACTACAGCCCGGCCTTCTTACCATTCTTCCAGCACTTTTTACAAGGGACACCACTGAGGATCGTTACACCTGACAATTGCTACCTTGGACATATTGATTTTATACCAATTTTGTTTGGGGGATTCATGCTTTACTTGCAACAATCTGGAGTCACAGACTTTGCCCTTCAAAAATACTATATTTTATATATTTTTTTTGTTTCAATAAATATAATTTTTTTTTTTTAACAATACCCCAGTGTCTGCAAATATCAGTGCCCTGCTACAACGCTTTGTACACATATTCTTCTGGGTGATAGGTAAAATCACCCCTGTTTGTGGGCAGCAGCTGTTTGTTTTGTGGAGCGCTACTTGAAACAGGTATTTTTTCTAAAGGACTTCCATGCGTAGTAACTATTTTACATGCTCTGCGTATCGTTTCGTTACGTAGATTGCTCATGCTACGATCGGTATTTTAAGACTGTCTGTGCAACATGAACGGTGTGAATCCGAACCAAAGACTGTTCTTCTTGCATCGGTCGTATAGGAAGCACCTGAAGCAGAGGGCCCGATTCAATTGTCAAAAAACCCTTCGCCGGCGTATTTTTAACGCTTTTTAAAAAAAATTTACCAGCGTTATTTTTTTTTCTAATTCAATTCTTTTCAAAGGTTAAAAATACTTTTTTTTCTCCGTTAAATTTTTTTACCGCTGGCTGCTGTTTTAGCGCAGCGGTAAAAAAATAATTGAATATGCGAATTCAATTATTTTTTCCGACGCAATCTTTTTTAAAATATCGCCGGCAATTGAATCGGGCCCTTTCAGTTCAATAATCTGGAGTCACAGACTTTGCCCTTCAAAAATACAATTTTTTAATATATTTTTTTATTTGTTTCAGTAAATATCAGTTTTATAACAATACCCCAGTGTCTGCAAATATCAGTGCCCTGCTACAACGCTTTGTACATATATTCTTCTGGGTGATAGGTAAAATCACCCCTGTTTGTGGGCAGCAGCTGTTTGTTTTGTGGAGCGCTACTTGAAACAGGTATTTTTTCTAAAGGACTTCCATGTGTAGTAACTATTTTACATGATCTGCGTATCGTTTCGTTACGTAGATTGCTCATGCTACGATCGGTATTTTAAGACTGTATGTGCAACATGAACGGTGTGAATCCGAAACAAAGACTGTTCTTCTTGCATCGGTCGTATAGGAAGCACCTGAAGCAGAGAGTAGTGCAGCTTAACGCCTGTGATTTTAGTTTTTGATGATTCTATGGTGAATGGTAAACACAAGTGTGCTAATGACTTTTCCGCCGTTTACATTGAGTAATTGCATTCAGTCATCGTTAATACTTCTGTTTTCTCCCTGCCCTCTGGTAGTTATTCATGCAGCTGGCTGTGTGTTAGGTCGTTTTGGAAGCAGCGAGAGAGGAATGAGGGAGGAGTGAGATTAGTTACAGAGGGCAAGTCTTGTGGGACTGCACACGGAGGTCGCCTGTGTTGTGGCTTTAGAGGTGCTGTAAGTATTTCCTGGGAGTCCCCTCTCTACAGATCAGGTCAGTAATGAGGAGAAACACTTTAATAGAAGACCCCAGAATTCTGTAACCTACTACTTCCTTCTGGGCACCATAAGAACATGTGACTGGATGAAGTCTCAGCATATTGGCAAAACTTCTGTAATTCGGTCGCATGGAGACCCCTTGTTTGTGCTGCGCGTGTTTAATCCATTCTAAGAGGTCTGACACGATCTGACTGAGGCATCGGGTTCAGTTCACAAGCGCGTGTTCCCTCTTAGTCAATTTACGGTATAGATGTGTCCTTTTAATGGACTGGACCCAGATTTAAGAAGGAGCTTGAAAATGAGAGGAAAGTTACTCCTGGGCTAAACCATGGTGATGGCAGGGGAGTCATATTTCATCTGTTACACACAGTATTAGAGTTGAGAGGTGATGTTTCCTATCCCAAGTCTAAATAACAGTGTGATAGTAAAGCTGGTCAGTATCTGTGTGCAGTAAGCAATTCAAAGATATATCCCTGCATGCAAAGAATACAATTACCTTGACTCCCCCTGAAATCAACATGGTTTAGCCCAGGAGTAACTTTCCTAATTTCAAGCTCCTTCCTAAGTCTGGATCCAGCCCTATATCTATAATTTCTGCATAAGTTAAATAAGTGTAAGTATCTCCTGGCTGTTTAGTTACTCTTGTGGGAGTGGTTACAACGTGAAGTACTTTGCACAGTGTTTATAGATCAATCCAGATGTTTTTATTCATGATCTGATGGCGTAAATATCTGAAGCCTGGCTCTGATCATCATCATTTATTTCTGCAAGAATTTTCATGGTAACTTCCATCATTTCAGATCTGCTCCAATATCTGTACAGTAATAGGTTTGATACTTTCTTTTGCTCTGTATTCTATAAGAAAAAGGCATTTAAACCCATATTCGTCCCATGCTATTGCTGATTTTTGTATTGTATTTGCCGTGAGCTAGCGACTAGCACATTTGTCCATCCTACTGTAAATACTGACCATGATAACATCTCTCCTTGTGATCACTGAACTTTCACCTAGATTATCTGGATGATGTAAGTTATGAGAGAATGCTGAGTCAATGCTATCAAACGATATGGCCTTTAGATATAAATCATTTCCTTATTTTTATGGTGTCCTCGGACGTCTGGGTCAAGAACAGGAAGCTTTGACGTCTATTACAGTAGACATGGAGAGCAAAAAATAAAGGACGTTTTTATCGATGAAACTTCCCTCTTGTGGTTGCATGTTTTATAAGTCTAGCAGGCTGATCCTGAGTTAGAAGAACAAAGCAAAATAAACAACAAATGTTCACCTAGATAAATGTGTGGGGGGACAAATATTTATTTTTTTGTATGCAGGGAAAATATTTATTTTGCTTATAAAATAAAAAATAAACAAATAATAAACACTAGTAAAATACATATAATGTATGTAGTATGTAATTTATACTTGCACAGTAAGTCACCTTGGGCTGGATCCAGACTTAAGTGCTTGAAATGAGTTACTCCTGGGCTAAACCATGTTGATTGCGGGGGGAGTCAAGCTAATTGTATTCTTTGCATGCAGGGATATATCTTTGAATGGCTTACTGCACACAGATACTGACCAACATTACTATCACACTGTTATTTAGACTTGGGATAGGAAACATCACCTCTCAACTCTAATACTGTTTGCCACAGATGAAATACTCTCTAATGGCCCTACTTCTGTCTGCATGTCTGAAATTTGCCCCAAGCAATACATTGTGCAGGCAGGATACCCTCCCCCCAGTTTATTTTCTGTTGCTCTGAACTTTGAATCATTTCTTAGACGTTCGTGTGTCCTCTGACATCTTAACTTTGCAGCAAGCCGTTGAGATGGAAAGCTGATTGATATTATTTTTAGTGTGGTCGGATTATAAAAGAAATTTTGATTTTGCGAATTGAACACGTGCACGGTCGATCAGAATGCTATACAATCAGATCACGCTTCCAGTAAATGTCACTGAAACATGGAAAGTGACGGCAGATAAGAGACACAAGGCCCATCTAGTCTTTTTGTTTTTCTTTCTTTTTAAACCCTACTGACCCCTAATTTTGATATTTAGGATATGCTTATATTTAAGCATGTTTACTACATTGTTCTACTGTGTTACCTCTACCACCTGGGAAGTTACACCACTTTTCAACTACCCTTTCAGTGAATTCATGTTTCCACACGTTTCCTCTAAACCTACCGGTTTGCGTTCTCTTTAATTATTGGGTAAGACCACAAAATAGAGGTCTGTGCTGTGTGAAGGGGACTGGGTGATAATGGGTGAATTACAATGAAAGCTGATCAAAGGCTTCTATTATCTGACTTGTCTTGTCTGCGTTTTGTGGTTTTTTTGGTTCAACTATAGCAATGAAAATTAAATTAACGTGAAAAATAAAACCTTTCAGTACCACTCTCTGCTCCTGTGTCCACACGGAGATTTTGTATTCCTGTGGCACAGATAATTAATAAAGTACATATCCGCTTATTATATAGTTATCAAGGGAACAGAATATCGTCTTGCAGAATCCTCCGGGAGCAGAGAACCATTTTCTGCTTTGTTCTCTGCCCTTTGATGGGCTGATAGTTTTATTATTTTCTGTAATATGTGAAACCTTTGTAATAAATAGTAAGAACCATATTCTGAATAGTCCAAACTCTTTTAGGATGTTTTCTCTTATGAGAATTATATGTGCATTGTAATAAATGAACCCTTCCCTTCCTAATTCCCTAAACCTACATTTGGCTGTGGTCGAACTACAAGTCTAAGCATGCTTTGATTGTAACACCACACATTATTGCCTGTTGTGCAGTGTGTATTATACACTAGTCGCTTCAGAATGTGTCTTAACTAGCTGGTAGAGGCTGTGTTATTATCCACTAATGCAATACACAGATTTTACTGTGACAGAAAAATGTATTTAATCTCGTTCAGCTCATAGGATTTTCCTAACGTCTCATACTCCTGGACCTGCCTTGATTTTGAGATGCGGCCTACACACGTCAGACGTATATTGGACGGGATTCTGTTCAGCGCCAGGTAAATACGGTTCACCTGAAATTCCTTCTTCGGGGTAACTGATCTCTGCCTCGGAAATGCTGCTGAGAGGCTGACGATGCGTTCTTGTTTGCACACTTGTGATGTAGGCAGGTGGTATCGTGTGTGTTTAAGTTGCTGACATTAGTATCGAGCTCTGTCTGTGCACGAATGGACAACATGTTAGCGTTCATAAAAATCGTGGATGTTGCAAAGATGAGGATTATGTCCAAGTGTCTCGTTTTTACAGTGAGAAGGTATGAAATATGCTAAATTCTACAACAAGAAGTTATATACATGCATGCTATACATTATGCTATAACTGTTACTTCCATTACATTAGGAACATTAATTATCCTGAACTTGTATTAATACTTGCTGATATTATGTCTGTTGCATTACATCAGTGATATCTGCTATCTGATTGGTGGCGGCTCCCGACCAACTTTAAAATAATGGCAGGTGTGGTGTATCATTTTCCTGGCACCTAAATCAGGAATTAATTCTCTAGAATAGTTGTCCAGTATTTTATTTTTATTGTTTTTTATATCTTAATATATCTGTTAACTTAAACAAATAAATTTGCACTATTGGCTGGATGCAGACTTAAGTAATTGCTTGAAATTAGTTACTCCTGGGATAAACCATGTTGATTGCAGGGGAGTCAAGGTAATTGTATTCTTTGCATGCAGGGATATATCTTTGAATTGCTTACTGCACACAGATACTGACCAGCTTTACTATCACACTGTTATTTACACTTGGGATAAGAAACATCATCTCTCAACTCTAATACTGTTTGCAACAGATGAAATATAACTCCCCTGCACTCAACATGGTTTAGCCCAGGAGTAACTCATTTGAAGCACTTACTTAAGTCTGGATCCAGCCCTAGATTCCCAAGTGCCATATAGATGTATTGGTAAACAGTTCGTGTCTCTGTCTGCGCTGTAATAGATCTTCTGCTCTTGTTGGTGCACTTGATAAGCAGGACGTCTTATGTATGTTCTGATCTTATAACGGTCTAGTGATTCCAAAATGTGATGCTAGGCTGAAGATGCGTGCCAGGGGTATAGCGGAAAGCCCATTTAATCAATGTGGGCCGTATTCAGAGATCCGTCTGGCGATCGGATCGCAAATATACGCACACAGACGGAGCAAGTTACACCCATCAAAACTCCAGTCACTCCCCTTGCTTTCCCCGTCCTCTCGGAGACTTCCGCCATTAACTATCCGCACTCACTTCCGAGCGTATGTGTTGTCCATGCGTATAATTCCGCCTGTTTATCCGTAAGCACGTCCCACATCATTTAAATGCTTCCCCCCTGCCCATTTCTATGCAAATCCTTCCGTGCGTATATTTCCATCAGACTTAGGTGCGGATTTTTCCACGCCCGATTTACAAGGCCGTCCCTTAGGCATTTCCGCATGTATCGTCTACGTTACCTGAGTATAAAAGTTACTACGCATCCGATCCTAAAAATACGCACAGAAGTTTCCTTAAAAACGGATCTCTGAATACGGCCCTGTATCACTGGGACTGAATACTTGTCTTATAACAAGTCATAGATGAATCAAATTCCATTATAACAAAAGGTACTCTTTAGCCTAACGCTGGAGCGAGTCCCCTGCCGCAATGTGCGTGCCCGATGTAATGCAACCTATCTCTAGACAAACAGAGCTTCGTTCTGTACACCTGGAGATCGGTTCCATACTACTGTCCATCCGCTCTGCCAGCCTAAACTCTGTAAGGTGAGCGGGGGGGAGCAATTGATTTGTACGGTAGGGGTTGTGTATTACCTTTCCTTGCGTATCAGCGTATCAGACAGCTGATATGCATGAGAGACTTATGGCTGCCTTAGCACAGAGAGATAGGAGTGACAGGAGTGGACTCCCAGACCTCCATGTGTGATACAACTGTAAAGGTGAGAGTCGCCACTGAGAATGGCCCTATTTTGAAAGGTTTGTTCTCTCTCAACCAGCACCGAACTGGCTGGGAAATGAATTGCTTCTGCCTTGAAGACCATTATAGATGAATACTGACCAGCGTTACTATCACACTGTTATTTACACTTGGTATAAGAAACATCACCTCTCAACTCTAATATTGTTTGCAACAGATGAAATATGACTCCCCTGCAATCAACATGGTTTAGCCCAGGAGTAACTCATTTCAAGCACTTAAGTCTGGATCCAGCCCTAGGTTCCCAAGTGCAATATAGATGTATTGGTAAACAGTTTGTGTCTCTGTCTGTGCTGTAATAGATCTGCTCTTGTTGGTGCACTTGCTGAGCAGGACGCCTTGTGTATGTTCTGATCTTATAATGGTCTAGTGATTGCAAAATGTGATGCTAGGCTGAAGATGCATGCAAGGGGTATAGCGGAAAGCCCATTTAATCAATGTGGGCCGTATTCAGAGATCCGTCTGGGGATCGGATCGCAAATATACGCACGCACGGATGGAGCAAGTTACACCCACCATAACCCCAGTCACTCCCCTTGCTTTTCCCCGTCCTCTCGGAGACTTCCGCCATTAACTATCCGCACTCACTTCCGAGCGTATGTGTTGTCCATGCGTATAATTCCGGCTGTATATCCGTAAGCACGTCCCACATCATTTAAATGCCCCCCCCCCCCATTTCTATGCAAATCCTTCCGTGCGTATATTTCCATCAGACTTAGGTGCGGATTTTCCACGCCCGATTTACAAGGCCGTCCCTTAGGCACTTCCGCATGTATCGTCTACGTTAACTGAGTATAAAAGTTACTACGCATCCGATCCTAAAAATACGCACAAAATTTTCCTTAAAAACGGATCTCTGAATACGGCCGTGTATCATGGGACTGAATACTTGTCTTATAACAAGTCATAGATGAATCAAATTCCATTATAACAAAAGGTACTCTTTAGCCTAACGCTGGAGCTAGTCCCCTGCCGCAATGTGCATGCCCGATGTAATGCAACCTATCTCTAGAATAACAGAGCTTCGTTCTGTACACCTGGAGATCGGTTCCATACTACTGTCCATCCGCTCTGCCAGCCTACACTCTGTAAGGTGAGCGGGGGGGAGCAATTGATTTGTACGGTAGGGGTTGTGTATTACCTTTCCTTGCGTAACAACGCTTGCGCAGACAGCTGATGTGCATGAGAGACTTATGGCTGCCTTAGCGCAGAGAGATAGGAGTGACAGGAGTGGACTCCCAGACCTCCGTGTGTGATACAACTGTAAAGGTGAGAGTCGCCACTGAGAATGGCCCTATTTTAAAAGGTTTGTTCTCTCTCAACCAGCACCGAACTGGCTGGGAAATGAATTGCTTCTGCCTTGAAGACCATTATAGATGAAGCTTCGAGAATGACAAGTCTAAATTTTATCCTAACCCTTAACCTAATTCTTACCCTATGCCTCCCTTCCCTGTAGCCGGATACTAAGCCTCCCATCCCTGCAACCTATACCTAGACTCCCCTACCTCCTGCAGGCTGACCCTAACTCTCCCCTTCCATGACTAACCCTAACTCTCTGCCTACATTACCCTAACCCTCCAATCCTTGCAGCCTAAGACTCCCTTCCCCAGAGCCTAACTATAAAACTCCCCAAAGAGGTTTCTCATCTCTCCGGTGGGGTCTGCGGCGGCTTCCGAAAAGGAGAAAAAAGAGACTAATTTCTAAAATGTTTCTGTTTCGAAATAAAGACAGCTGAAAATTAACTTTTGGCTTTTAGAAGCCACAACTTCTAAAACAGCAGCAATACCCAGTCCCTGCATCAAAACAGAGGCTACATAAACCATGCCCTTTTTAATTCCATATCTTTTACAAAAACTTGGTTGGTTCAGCTATTCTCCGGTGAGTAATTGTTGGAAGTGCTCATGTATCCGTATTTCGTTCCCATGTGGCAAAATTTTCTGCTTTCTGTTCCAAGGCTGCCTTCAACCATAGCACATTCAATAAGTAATAAAGTTTACTTTAAGGGTAATTATTGGGAGCAGTTTCCAGGACGAGACAAGTGAATTAAGAGGATCATTGGTGTTAAGTGTGGGGAATAGCGGCCTCTGGTGGGCAAAACCCAAGGTGGCATCTTTAAAGCCTTTACTACACTCTCGGAGATGTGTAGCTTGTAAATATGCTTTAGGGAGAGAATGTGTGGCTTCAAATATTTTATTAGCCTCTGAAAAGGCAAGTGGTCTTGTTGTGTCTAGCAGTTACTCATCTGAGGTTATACCCTTTATTTTCCAAATGTTGAATGGGTAGAATGCCGTGCCCTACTCAAATTGGGGTGTGGGACCCCGCTTAGAAAGTCTGATTTTCAAAAAATGAGACATCTCCCAGCCAATTACGAACTGGCTGGGATTTTGATTGCTATGCCTCGATGAGCTCCCAAAGCTCCGTTCAGCTAAATGGTAAATAAAAATAGTCCCTTCCCTAATTCTAACCCTAACCCTCCCCTGCAGCCTAACCCTAACCCGCACAGATAGTTTACTCACGTGTTCCTGGTCCGGCGGAGGTATAATGGTAATTGCGAAAGTGGATGGGTAAATTAGGGCGTATACTGGGTATACTCACCCATTCACTAAAAAAAAGTAGAAAGCGGTAAGTATTTGAAAATGGCACTTTAGAAAAGAAACTTTCGTAAGTCCCATTTTCGTCAATTATACTCTCGTACCGTGAGTGTAACCGCTGAAATTTGAATTGTGCAGCCTGTTGTTGTAGGTGTGTCCGTTGTTTTTGTGACTTACTTTGCGCCATACAAGGGGGTAGTTTTATGTTTGTGGTGATCTCTTGCTCAGGTTTCTGCAGAAATGCCTTAACATGTAGCCCTGCTTTGAAGTCGTATTCGATTTGTATAATTTTTCTGTTCCGTGAGCCAATCTCTGATATATTGGGAGTAAGCGCCATGATGATAGATTTTAAGAGCCAGGGAATTGAGCCCCCTGTGTGACTTTAGTGGTTGTAGTTTTTGGAGACTAAGGGCAAGATTTACTAAACTGCGGAAAAGGGGAGATGTTGCCCATAACAGCCAATGAGATCCTAGCTTTCAATTTCTTATCACATACAAGAGAATGTCCGCTAGAGTCTGGTTGCTAGGGGCAACATCTCCACTTTTCTGCAGCTTAGAAAGTCTAGCCCTTAATCTTGCTTTATTGTCGCATAGAGACCACTTCTTTTCAGGAGATCATCCCGAACTTTTCTAGGTGTCTTTGCGTGGAAGAAGTTACCCTTTGACTAATAACGTTGACTGACTTCTGCAGGATGATACGCAACTAAACTCCTATCATACGGGAAGCCAGCGTGCAGATGAAGGTAAGTGGGCGCCGGTTTGTGCGTCTTCTGTACGCACGGAGGTCTCGATCAGGTCCGTTGTCACAAGTCGCCTGAGGGAGTTTAACTTTAATGATATAAGTGCTTAAACTAATGATGTCCTTTTGTTACATTTCTACTAGATAAGGACAGTTTGGTTGTGACATTATTGCTTCATAGGGGCTACTGTATTTAGTAGCTTGTTTAGGGTATGTCTGGCTAACCTGTAGCTCTCCAGATGTTGTGAAACTACGAGTCCCAGTATTTTTTTTCAGGTATCGGCTATGCCTATGCAGTTAAAGCATGCTGGGACCTGTCGTTTCACAACATCTCGAGAGCCACAGGCTGGCCAGGCCTGGTTTAGGATAAAGGTCAGCAGTCACTAATTGGTCGGGACAAATGCTGGAGAAAATAGGGCTAGTTAAGGCCAGGTATTGCTCAGGTTTAATAGTTTTGCTGTTATGATGGCCATTAAATATGATTAAACACTGGAATGGCATGGGGGGAAGCTGAGGGAAATTTGTGGTATAAGCTCCCATCGGTTAAAGACCTTGCAGTGCCGTGATGTAGGTGGGTGCTAGATTCACAGATTAGAGTGAAATGCGTGTGCACGGATTTGCAAAGAAAACGCGGGTAAGTGGCAAGACCCAATGTTCCTATGGATTTCAGCTGACTGCCGCGTCCTTAGGGATACCTTAACTCACTGCGTTTGTGTGTACTTAACAAACCACTTCCTTAATACTAATAAGATTTTAAAGTGCCTTTTCGACTGTCCCTATTTCGAATGTGTAACAGCGCAGAATTTTTTGGTTATGAATGGGTGAGTATGCGATTCGCAAACTCTCCCATTTATTTCCGGAAAACAGCGCCGCCACCGGACCAGACTACCGGAGAGGTGAGTAACTGTCACCGGGGACTTAGGGTTAGGCTTCGGGGCAGGGGGTGTAAGGGAGTAGGGAAGCCTCACCATTCGGAGCACCGTTTTCGGAGCTCCGGGAATCGATTGCAGCTGGCTGGGAGCGAACGCCCCTTTCGAAATAAGGCCGTTTGCTATGGGGGGGGGGGCCTACACCCGATTTAAATGCCTCCCTCTCACCCTCTCAACTTTGACAGTGTTGAAGTCCATGCATAACCTCTGGATCGCACACGTACCCTTGTGTTCTGGTTCTGCTCAGTTTCTCAGTTCCTAAAAATACACATGGAGATTTAGCTTCTTAAACGTGAATCGGGTCCAAACACTGTAATAAGGGACAATGCATAATGAAGTTTCTTTTCATGTTTTATAATAATAATAACACGTACCCTTCTGGTTCTGCTCAGTTTCTCAGTTCCTAAAAATACACATGGAGATTTAGCTTCTTAAACGTGAATCGGGTCCAAACACAACACTGAGGGACAATGCATAATGAAGTTTCTTTTCATGTTTTATAATAATAATAATAATAATTATTATTATTTGCTGACATGTAGACGACTCTTAGGCTGAGGGACTGGCTGAGCTAGGGGGATGGGAGGGGGTGGGGTACGGGTTCTGGGCCTGTCCCATTTGGACTTTCAGTGGTCAACCTTTGTTTACTTATTTAAAATGTCTCTGCCTCTCCACTCTCTCATGCAGCTGATGCGGAGAGCATTATTCAAATATAACATCACTTTATTTAAAATTTTTATGTATGTTATCTGTTTCCTGTGTGGGAAAGTTACTATAACACAACATGAAGCATGAGAGCGTTGCTATGTCCATTTTTGGGTTGCGTTGCTGCAATGTAGTCATGTACAAACAGGAAGCTGCTTCCTTCTGCTGCTCTGATCGTTTAGCCACTGCCTCGCCATGGCAACACCAGCGCAGCCGTGATTGGCTGCGAGCTCACCGTCCCTCCGGATTGGACCCCTCGCACTCCTTATTTCATCCCTGCACGTGTAGCTTAACCAGACACTTTTGACATCACGCATGACGACATTGCAGTTCCATTCATATTCACGCTGAACATGAGTCCTCATTCATACACAGCACAGGCTGTCTGCATGCTGGCTGACATTGCTCTGTATCCTCTGTAGATGGAAGAAGTCCTTGCAAGGTAGTGTGCACCTTTTCATGCAGCTACTGCTCTTCTCATCACTGTTTTGATGGGGGGATGGATAGACTTATCAGTTTCTATATTGTGCACTGTAAAGCAAGTCACAATGTGTATTATGTGTATGTAATCAGACCCTCCAACATGACCCATTCCACTAGGTATAAAATGTTCTACTCCTAAGCTTCCAGCTATGAGTTTCTATGGTAACCCCCTTTGTTAATTCTTTTCTAACATCCGTTAATTCATTCAAACCGGCTGAGTGACAGTTGGAAGCTCAGGAGTAGAGCATCGTGCACCTAATGACTGGGTCATGTTATGGTGAGGTTATGCACAAGGGCTGATAGACTTCATATAGACATACTGGGAAGTGTGCAAATGCCGAGGAGCGACAGAGGGTCAACCAGTGGGCAGGCTTACTAAAAATACTCAAGTGTTGCCCTTAGCAACCAATTAGATAGTAGCTATTTTGATATGCTAGCCAGTCTGCCAGGACTGTTGAT
>WWET01000107.1:228303-262601 GCA_011038615.1 Limnodynastes dumerilii
TGTGTTGACACCTGTTGGCAGAAAGAGAGATCAGTGAAAATCTAGTCATGCTTCTTACATTCCTTATGGCCAAGAGAGGATTTTACTCCTACCAGGAACTGTGCCTTTCTTTCTTTCTTTTTCTATTATATATGATCACTCAAACCAGCAATCAAAGTGAGGTAAGAAGCCAATTTTTACAAAAAGAATATAACCAGCGCATGTGCGGTTAAATACCACTTTAAAAACCTAACACCACCTTCCAAATAAGTGCATAAAAGAAACTTTATTTCAATACAACAAGATCTGTTACCAGATATATCAATAAGTAACAAATATTAATTATTTTGATTAATTATAATCATGCAAAAAAGCAAAAACTATTTTTTTTTATTAAGCTGCACATATATTGTGAATATAAAAGAGATTATTATAATCTGGATGGTATATTAAACAGTCCTGATCAGCGGATTCTCTATCCATTATACACTTCTCTGTATGAAACATAAGTTCTCTGAAAAGTTTTTTTTACTGGGTCCACTTTTAATAGATAATTAATAATAGTTAATAGTTCTTGTATAAGTAAGGAGACCAGTAGATAATCAATAGATGTAAGCATACTGACAGTAGATAAAATCCTAATCCCTACTGATTTCCATAGTTAACTTCTAATATAATTTTATCAGGAGTACAGCTGGTTTGTACTCAAAATCCGCGGAGCAATATGTAACACGTGTCCATTTAGCAACGTCAACTGTGCGCTTGACGGAGGCGACAATATTAGTCAGTCCAACATCTCCTTTGCTCCGGCTTTCTGTGTCCGTAGTAATTACACAGTTTAGAAGGCAGCAAGTCGGCAACGCCAGTCTCTTAGGTTGTTTACACGCTGCTGACGCGTTTTATCTGCTTGTGATTTCTTCATGGGATTAATTGTGTATCAGATATTTGTAGACAAAGATAGGATTTTCTTCTAGTAACTGTACTTCTCTAATTTCAGCTCATGCCCAAAGATGGGTGAACCAGTCCTGTTTCCCATCAGATGAATAAATCTCCCAAAACAGGAACACATTGCATTTCTACTACTTCCCTAGAGAATTCTATATCCTCTTTAGACTTATGCTAGGTACACACTACATGTCATTTCACTAAATGCAATATATGACTATACGATAGTAATAATATGAAGCTATGATTTCTCTCTCCACTCACATACGGGGTTCTGGGCACTGTCAGAAAAACACCCGAGTGTCGTAACTAAATCAGCTACAATAAGGCGTGATAGTGGACGCATAGATATTGTTTCAAAACTCCATTTTTTATTTAAACTGTTTGTCTGATTTTGGCTACAGATTTTCGAGTTTTAAGCTGTCCATACACTGTGCCTAAGCCACCCCGACTGTCTGTCTGATGTCCAAGTTGTTGTGAACATAGTCACAGTATTGGCTAACTATAGGCTGCCCATGTTCCATTCTGAAGTTCCTCCTAATAAGATTTGGACTCGGAAATACATGTTGGCTTACTTAAAAGTGCTAATACAATTAATTAAAAATGTTAAATATGTAATTAGATTAGATCTGAATTTGCGTGCAAGCTGTTCGATGCAGAAGCAGGCTAAATCAGGTTTCCTTCATTATTCCTTAGTGGGATTACGGACAGGAAGTCTGCTGTGTGTAGTTAAATATCTTCCTCCAAACTGTCAAGTTGTCCAGTTGTGGTAAGCTACTGATACATAACGTGCAATGTTTATTAGCTTTTATATAAGCCAGCTCTTGTTTTCAAAAGAGTCATGCTTCGCTAAACCAAGTAAAAAGCCTGAATTTTACCAAATGAATACCTGATTTGATATAACGATCTATTACCAATTGTGTGATTTAGTCAAATCTGCACCATTACAGGGTTTTTTTTTTATTATTTCATATTTTTGCTGTCCTCCGTTCCATCTCATGTTTTCAACCCTCCTAATACTGGATGGCTGTTTTTCTTCAGAGAATTGAAGCCAAGGACAGATGGTAACGCACAGCAGTTGTTTAAGATATTACGGCTAATGACACGAGTAGGTTGAAAATAATAGGCTGATACACAGGAAATCAAACTTCTTGTGCACTCAATGGAACTAGTTTACAAAGAGAGAGTGAGAGAGAGCGCTTGTATAAAACGGACTGTCATAAAAGACTGAATTCACTACTGAGCAGCTAATTTACCCAGTTCTCCTCTTATAATTTTTGTGCATGGCACAGAACCGCAGTAATTTATCTCCCAATAGGAGAAAACGGCGGAACAACACCATGACCTTGGAGCTACCCTGACAAAATCAGGGCAGATGGAGGATATACGTTTTTTCCTTTTCCTAAATTTGTTTGTTGTGATAGTTTGGAAGGCATTTCAGTGCAGTAATCTAACCGTGCAGTGCAATTGCCATAGCAACCACAGTCAGCTCGCATGCGAGGGAGTGAGTAGAGAGGTTTGCATCAAACCATCTGAGCTCTATTATCTGTGTCGTCATCCTAAGAATCTGAGAGCCTGTTTCTCTGCCTGGCTTCTATACATTTCCCACTCCAGTGGTCACTTGAAAAGCTAATGATATGATCTGATGGCTGTTTAACGGATACTTGATATTTCGTGGAAATGTTTTCAACAGGGTTTGATCTCTTGAATTTCCAAGGAAGGAATTCGTTATCGGCTGCTCACAAATGCACAAACTGCGCTGTCAAGAAACTATAAGGAGGACGTGGAAAGAGAGGACAGGATTCTGACGTCTCCTTGAGGCCCTGAGCCATTGCTTCGAGAGAATAGAGTTTTAAATAGCCGTGTTCAAGGCGCAATGAGATCTATATAGTTCTGGATTTGGATATCATCAAGCCTCACCCATCCCCCAAAACACACGAGATTACATGAGTGATTGACAGGGGTGGGGCTTAATGACGGGACTTGCATAAATTATGTAATTAAGCCCCGCCCCTTGCATTACTTTATGGCTTATACGCCGGGTTTTCCTGTAGGGAAGATTTAAGAAGTAGTCAACCCAGCTTTAGTCCCAGGCCTGGAGAGAGGAAGGAGTGTGGGTGGCCTGCTGATACTCACCTTAGCTCTCCAGCAGCCAGTGTTGGTGGTAGAAGATGGACGAGTCACAGTCACCCGTCTCCTACCACCAATACCTGCGTCTGGAGAACCTCGGGTGCACAGCAATGCCGGGCCGCAGAGAGGCACGGTTTTTTTTTTTTAGCAAGCTGAAAGTTCCCATCTCATCTGTAAATTGCAGGTGAATGATGATTAGTAGATTAAGGCACAGTGTCTTTGCTACATGCTTCATGTTACTGTAGCTTGGGGCTATTGTGGAATCCAGCTCTCTGATTATCTATACAGGGGGATGTTCTATGCATTGTATGTGAAACAGGATGAAGGATCTTGTTAGTCTCCAATAATTATAAAACGTTCGTATTTTCCTGCAATACTTGCTCTATATGCTGCTGGCTCTTTAAAGTGTACTAATGCGTTCATAGAAATCAATGGTGTTTTTTATTGAGTGTGCAGCAGATATCGGGACTGCTGCTAAATTATTTAATAACTCACAATAACTAATGCTCCTGCTGCTGCTAATTACTTTAATTTCTTTCTACTATCAGATACTATCAGAGATATATATATGTAATATATATATAATATGCACGCACCACCGCTGTGATGCCTGGCACCCGCTGTGACTCTTGGTAAAGGAGTCCAACAGGAAAAAAAAGCAGTGGAGTTTAGTAGGACTCATGCCCTAAGGTTCCGATTGCGCCCACATCAGCTGGCACGAGCCCTACAAAGCCCACATTAGTTACGCCTCTGAGCTTTACAGTAAGCCATTTTATTTTTATACCAATTAGTCTGTGTGTATAGGGAAAGCCAACTGCTTAAACTGTAAATATAGTGCTCTATTTACTAACTTCATTTCTATGTTTTAATGCCCATTTTCATACGCTTGAAAATGAAGTTAAAGCTATTTACAAACCATGGATCGCCATGAAATACTGCAGTTTCCTTGGCGATCCATATAAATATCAGTGGTGTAGTGAGAAGTAAAAAATAAATCAATAAGTAAACAATACTAATATTAAGCCTAATACTAATATTAGAGTGTAAGCTTGTGGCAGGGCCCTCTTATCCACCCAGTCTTGTTTATACTAATTGTTAAAATTGTAAAGCGCTATGTAATCTGTTGGCGCTATATAAAAACCTATAAATAAATAAATAAATTAAATAAAGAAAGAAAGAAATGAATTTTAAAAAGTTAAAACTTATTCGACCGGGTGACGTGTCTGAAATTTTCAATGTCCCGAATGAGAGTCACTGCGCATGCACAGGACTTCATGCAAGCTTCATTTGAATGTAAAGTCCTGCAGTGAGCTTGCAGATTATCACGGGTCCTCCCCAGATAATTCTCTGTTGTGGGACTTTTTGTTTTTGCTGCATTTTATTTTTGGCATTGCACATGCCTAGGACACAGGCACATACAAATGAGAGAGTTACACACAATTTAGGGCATGGCACCTTGAGACCAAGGAGGCAGCTGGGGCAGTGATGGGGCTTATCTAGAGTTTGAGAGAAAGGGCAAAACAAGGAGCAGAGAAGTGAGAGTGGGGATATGATAGCAGCTTTAAATTATATTAAGGGGTGTAACCAGCTAGAGGAGAGTTACATTTTTTAAAGGAAGCGCTGTAATAGAACACAAGGGCATGAGTATAAACTGGAGGGTGGTAGATTCATGTGGAAAATTACTTGAATGAAAGGGTGTTAGATACTGTAAGTGGAATAGCCTCCCATTTCAGGTGGTAGAGGCTAACACAGTAGAACAGTTTAAACATGCTTGGGATAGAATAGAAAAATATCCTAAATTTCAAACTAAATTGAGAGTAAATTGGGTCTAGGGTCAGTATAGTTTTAATTAAACAACTGGGCAGACTGGATGGGCCATGTGGCTCTTATCTGCCGTCACTTTCTTTGTTTCTGTGTCGGTGGCAGTAGTAGTGGCATATACTTTTATAAACTACACTTTGAATACAATATAACCTGTTACAACTGATTTAATACAGCTTTAAGGAACATGGCTTTATTTTGAGGTTTAGTTAACTTTATCACAAAACAAACAAAACAAAATGAGGCTAATAAATGAGCACCAATGAGCTTCCATAATCGCTTTGATAGTAGCTTTTGATTGGCTGGTCGGCTTTCAATCATTCTGAAGGAGAACATTTCATCAGTTGCAGTATAAGGAAGCCGACAGAATATTTATTAATGCAGGTTTTTAATGCAATAAAAATTAGAAAAGAAGAAAAATCAATGTATAATGATTTTTAATGTCCTTGTGGAGCAGCAGAGCTGGAGGAGAAGGTATACAGTTTGACAGGCTTGAAATTTAGTAAGAGGGGGTGTAAGTAATTCCAATAATGCATACTCCAAACAAATAGATTTATCATGGCATAGACCTTCATATGACTATGTGCAGTTATGCTTGTACTTTGGAGACTTTAATGCAGATCACTGTCACGGAGAGGTCAGGAGAGATATTGCACCAAAGAATCCCATCACTATGGTAACACGCGATGGTGGAGATATTAAAGAAGTTTAGTTTTTTTTTTTGCACAAAAATATCTTCCTTTTGTTGGATAAAATAGAAGCAAAATCCTCGGAGACTTGAGATCTTTTCAGTATGCCACTGAAATATATCTCTAAAATCTAAAAACAGGTTGGCGTGTATTCATTGTGTGTTACAGGCCTTCGATCAGTAATAACTGGCCAATCAGATTGGAAAATATGAAGGGTTCGACTCCTCCTTGGTAAAATAATCTATGTTTTATATACAGAGCACCTTAAATAGACCAAGCTGATAGAAATGGATGTTCTTTAGGTTATCATCAAATGAATCCTCAGTATTGCATAGATAAGAGTGCAAAGCGATGTCCCTAAGGCAGCAGTAGCCTAATATATTAAATGGAAGAGTAACTTCATGGATGTAATGTAATTATCTTGTTCCACTGGCTGCTTGTTTAAAATTGGTCCTGTCCCAGACCTTGAAAGAAGGAATGATCCAAATAGACTGATACAGATCATGGTACATAAGCAAATGGCTAATTAGAGTGAGAGTAAAAACATGAAATGATTAACACCGCAAAAAAATTATGTACTGAGAATGTATTAAAAGGCAGACCGGACTATCTGTCTGCGGACCGGACTGTCTGTCTGGCCATTGGTTCAGAGACCTGATTTAAAAATGACGCTGATTGCCAAGACGACAAAGGTTCCCAGGAGGGCCGGATCACGGTCTGAATGGGGTGTTGCAGTTGCAACGATGAATTCCATAGAACGTTAACATGTTTTATGCTGCATTCTCATGGAATGTATTTTAAAGATGCCTAAAAATGAGAATATGGACAAAGTTGCATTTAAAGTTCAGCTTTTAATTCCTAAAATATGCAGAAAAATCTCTGCGTATTTTGCGAAATGGTAATTTTGGAACTTGACCGCTTACGTTGAAGCAAGGAAAGGAGCCTCTCTGAGCTCAGACTTATGTTTTTTTTTACTTAAATCAATTAATACATTTTGGATACATTTCCTTATTGATTCCTTTTATTCTATCTATAGAGCAGAACATGTCACAATGGATATTTACAGTCATTTTTAGAGATTTAGGATTTTTTTTATCTTTGTCCCTATAAATACCCTCCAATTCTGTATTTGGTTTTATGAACGTCCTAAATGATAAATTATTTAACTGTTTATACAGCAGATGAAGATTGTACTCCTGCAATATCAGACCAAATGGTTGTGAATTGTACGATTGGCTCCATAATCTGATGAGTGCTTTATATCCACCCGGGAGCTGACACACGAGAACATGCACATAAATAAAAAGTTTCACCATCCAAAGTTTTGTCAGATTTCCTGCTTTTTCCCACACCGGCTGTCCGGCTGATGACGATGCATGGGCAGCTCCCCACGGTCACTAATCCCTTGTCTGCTGAAACTACAGGGACAGCCAGCATTGTGCTTTTATCCCAGTCATTTCCATGGTCGAAAAGGAGGAGCTGGTGATTTCTTCTTCTTGGCAAGGCCATGTCCCAAGTGCTAGTCACTGTAGTTCGTTGAGCCTTGTTATGAAATATTACAACAGATCACTAGTGGAATGTCAATTACTGCTGAACAATGTCTTTGTTAATTGGCCTTTTTGAAATAAAAGGTCTCCTATTTAATAAAGCTGTGTGGAAAGTATGTTCTCTCTAAGACGTCTTCTGTAGACATCCATACATACCCGGTGTTACACATGGCATTACAAGTCACTAAAATGGGATTTCATTCATAGATTAATAGATGAGTTAATGAGCTTTTTTTTATTATGCTGTCATGGGACGTTTGGGCTTCATCTAAATTTTATAATTGAATTTTAATTAAAACTTCAGCAAGCGGTGCAGCTTTAGTGACTGTGCCAGCTTGCGTTCAGGGTACAATGCCCAGCTGCTGCAGAATGACTGTGCCAGCTCGCGTTCAGGGTACAATGCCCAAGTGCTGGATAATGACTGTGCCAGCTTGCATTCAGGGTACAATGCCCAGGTGCTGGATAATGACTGTGCCAGCTCGCGTTCAGGGTACAATGCTCAAGTGCTGGATAATGACTGTGCCAGCTTGCGTTCAGGGTACAATGCCCAAGTGCTGGATAATGACTGTGCCAGCTCGTGTTCTGGGTACAATGCCCAGTTGCTAGAGAATGACTGTGCCAGCTTGCGTTCTGGGTACAATGCCCAGGTGCTGGAGAATGACTTTGCCAGCTTACGTTCAGGGTACAATGCCCAAGTGCTGGATAATGACTGTGCCAGCTCGCGTTCTGGGTACAATGCCCAGGTGCTGGAGAATGACACCCTAGAGGCCGAGGGCTGGTGGCTATGTAGACCAGTGCTTGAAAGGGCAATTGTTCTGATTTATCTGCATATTAATAGGTGTATGGTATGTGTGTGACCTCCAGAATATAACATCATGTGATATGTGATGTCATTACTGATTATAAGCACTTGTAATGTCACCTGATCTGTTTTTATTGGACCTGATGTGGTTGCTGGTCCGGTTGGCCCTATTTAAAAAATGATACAGCAGCCAGATGAAGGGGGTCTGTATCGTTGTTCAATAACCTATGCAAATAGAAAGTTGTAATTGGGAATGGGAACCTATTTCCCCTTTCCCAATACTTAAAGGCTGTGGAGGGTATAGGTTAAGGTTAGGCTGCTGTGAGTATAAGGTGATGGTTAGGGGAAGCTTAAGGTTAGGCTGAGTGGCATGGAGGGCAAGGGTTACTACTTAAGAAGCGGAAGCTTAGGGATAGGCTGCATGGCATTGAGGGTAAGGGTCAGTGCTGAAGAAATGAAAGGTTAGGTTTAGTGCTCAAGAAGGGAAAGGTTAGGGTTAGGCTGCGGGTAAACAGAGGCTTACGGTTAGGTCTTTAGGAAAATGACCATAGTACTAGCAAAGCTCATCCACCTACTGCTCTATGTGGGCACGGGGGAGTTCATGGTTTGAGCTGTAGTTTCACAACACCTGTAAGCCAGAGTTGACTTAGTTTTTTTCAGGCTACTGCACAGTTTGGTTTACCCATAAGATTTAAGGCAGGTGCATGATTTTAGAAAGGGGCCAAGATGAGATTCCTGGAAAAAGGGAAGTGTTTTAGCTATCCCCTAACCCTCCCTTTCCCACAGCCTAACCCTAAATCTGGATCCCTGTCTCTACTACTCCTTGCAATAGCCGCTGATGCAGATCTATGCACTATGCTGCGCTGACCGCTTTGAAGGTAGTACATAGAGTAGTAGAGAGCCCTGTCCTCCCTCTTCTGCTAGGGTTATGGGCCTCATCCTGCTAGGATTGATAATCAATCAAGTGTATGGTCAGCTTAACCCTAACCTACCCCTTCATCCCTAACTATTTACCCATCACGCCTAACCTAAATCTACTTGCAGCAACTGCCACAGCGGCTCACTATTGGGGGAAATGGGTTCCTGTTCCCATTACCAAATATCTATTTTCAAAGCTTTTCGGACAATGATAGTCGCCGTTCGCCATTCAGCTGACGGCTGCATCGTAATCGAAATATGACCGCTCAGTCCGGAAATCGCATACTGTAAGGAATTTTTAATCCCGTTGGGAGTGGGCTTTTCTTGGGTAATAATAAAGTGCATCTGTCCTCGACTTTATCTCACCCTGGTGCTCACAGACCTGGTCCTTTACTTATTTTCCGCAGACCGCTATACAGTTGTGTGTCGTCCTTTGCTGTGTTGTTGCTACCACAAGTCTCAAACTTATTTTAATAATATTTTGTCTTGTTTTCTAGGTGCAAAAAAATTAACAAACCGAGCAACGCTGTGGTACGTGCCACTTTCCCTAATAAACGTGGACAAAATTATTGAAGTTCCTCCAATACAGGTAGTTATTACCCCCATTACTCGGTGCTGAATCATAAAAAAAGGAAGGTGTCAAAGAAGTGGCGAGTGCAGGTAGTAGTAGAGACAAGGATCCGCTTCGGCTGACCAGTGCACGAAGGCACTAAAAGATTAGGGAGTCATTCAGTAAGCTGAATATTTCTGGTGAGTTTATTGAAAGTTTTTAAAATGGATCCTGGCCGCTGACTAGAGCGATTTTTGGCCCGGATCTTGGTAATTGTACGATTGGGCTGATAATGACTCCCGTGTATGACCAGCTTAAGCCTGACCAATCTGTGGTACTCCCAGTTGTTTTGAAACTACGGCATGTTTTGGTTGCATAGGTAATACCTGACAAAGTATTCTAGGATATGTAGTTTCCGAACACCTGAAGAGGCACTGGTTGGTCAAGCTTGCGCTAGACGAATATGATTGGTATTGCCTGCATCTATACTTCGCTGCTTTAGAAACTTTATTAACTATGGGCCTGATCCAGAACAACGCTTCGAAGCGAATTTACGCGTGGCGGAGACGTAAAATCGCTGTTTAGAACGCACTGCGCATGCGCACCATAGAAAATACGCACGTTCATGTAGCGTAATTGTGAACGTATTGACCATTCACGTATGTGTCACGTAAATACTCACGTGTGGGCGTGCCAAAATTACGTTACTCCAAAATACTTGTGAAATACGTGAAGTAGGCGGGGGGTGGTATTTAAGGTGTACAGTAAGGGCGTGCTTAGCTGCGTAAATTCGTTCAGCCCATACGTACGGCTTAGCTGCGTAAATTCGTGTTGCCCATATGTACGTGTGCGTATGACAGCGGTTACGTTGGAAAAAGTTTAGGTAGGGTTTGGGAAGCGTATCTTGACAAAATACGTCCGTGCAAGGGGTGTGCCGAGGGGAGTGTAGCGAACTTACGTGCACGAAAATACGCTCCACGAATAAACGTACGGCACACGTAGTTCTGGATCTACCCCTATATTCCTAACTTGTATTTTCTACAAATGCTTTTGGCTAGTAGTCTTGGATCATTTTTTACATGAAACTTTATGATGCAACTTGATAACTTTTTTTTGGTAATGCAAAATGGAGTGAGCTTTGTTTTTTTTTATCAGATTTAAGACTTGTGTTTCACTGGGTGGGAGCGGTTTGGGGGAATAATCAGTCTGCCAAAACACCACAGCATATGCACCAATGAGGATGTACCACTACTAGAGATTACGGATTGTTTTGCCTGTGCGGAGGGTACAGGAAATTGAAGAAAGGATTTGGACTTAATCCTTGTACGGCAGCTGCTTCAACAGATCCATAAATTGGCAGATGCATTGCTCCTAACACAGTAAATATTTCAAGCGCTAAGAAGTCTCTTGAGACAATATGGAGGATAGATATGCAACCCATAGCATGCTTCACTCAGCCTTGTTAACGCATTGGCTTCTGTTCTCAGGATTATTTAGTGAATGAACCAGGGTGTTGTGTGTTAGGAAATATAGGCACAGAGACTGCTGTGATCAATGAAGTAGATTATGTGCTGTGTAACATATAAACATTTTTAAAAGACATAAAAGCATAAATTATTTTTTTTAAATAGTTCTTGAATTGGTCATTGTTTTCCTGCTTTATTCTGATAAAATGCATTCATTGCTAGGAGAATCGAAGTTTTCATTTTATTATGTTCCTGCCAACATTTCTTTGTTTGAAGGGTAATCAATGCTTGTATCCAGTAGAAATTGTGTGTAACTTCAGCTGTCGACGTCGGCTGTCAGGACCCCAGTGCTTCATTAAGAGAACCTTTGATATCGCTGCACATAATAGCTTTCCAGTGACCATATTAAAGGCAGCGAGGATGTCGGCACAGAGGTTTAATTTTGTATTTCAGCCGGAAAATGGGCAAATTAATTGCGTAATTGAGCTGAGTAGAATTGTATTTCTGGGTTAGAGAAGAGATTTCAGACTAGAGGGCTTGTTTGAGTCTGTGTTTGTAAGACTTGTGTAACGGAATAATTCTTTCAGCAAAGTCGCGTGCGGGAATTAAAACATCGCTCAGACGTTTCATGAAGAGCTGAATTTTATTTTTCAATTAGTCCCTGACTAACTGCAATGTATCTGAATTGTTGTCTCAGAATAACTAGTTAATTAGTAACCATGCAATTATAGTAACCATTGTAGCTTGCAATGAGGATACCACGATTAGTCTTTTCTAGTAGTTGATTTCGCCCATATTATCAAGTGCTGATGGTTGTTTGTACATACCAAGTGACATATTAACACCTTGATGGTGGTTCCTTTTATATTAATAAAGCCTTCGGTTTGTTGGTGGGTTTATATAGAATTGGGAAGTATCCTGTGCGAAGTATAATCTAATATATGTGGTAGACTAAATGGCTGTCTAGCCGCTCACTTTCAAATCATACCGGAACCCGTTGCGTTGAAGGTTAGCCTTTGGGGAAGAGAGGGTTACAGTTAGGATCAGCCTGTGGGTAGGGGAGTTTAGATTTAAGCTTCGTGGGATGGGAAGGTCAGAGTTAGTCATGGAAGGGGAGGGTTAGGGTAAAGGCTGGGGTTCAATTTATACTTATCTATTGGAGCTCCATCTTTGGTGCTCAGGGATCGGTTGCTTTGTCTCTGTGAGGCAAAAACAATCGAATTCCCAGCCAGTTCCAAACGGCCCTTTCGAAATATGACTGTTTGTGGAGACCCGTGCCCCTATTAAGGAGGTAGGAAAGAGGTATGAGCCTGTATGATGATCTCCAAGATTTGGTGGGATCATTCGGTGGTAACAGCAATAAGGAATGATTTAGAAGATAAATGACAGCAGGAAATGCTAGCAAATAATGCAGAATGGGATATGAAGAGGAAATTCAGGAAGGGCGGGCGACCTGGATGTTCTTCTGAGGATTATATATAATTTGGTAAGTGGTAAATTTGGAAAGTAGACTTTTTATTTGCCTGGATGGTTACTAATACACAGTTGACCTCTTGATTTCTAAATAGTTGTCTTGGGAAGTGCTTCTGGACACAGGCTAAGCTTATGCTGGTTATACAGCATGTGACCGATGAAGACCGTGTGTCCTAACAAGAGCGGACCCTTACTGGTTTGGTGCCGTAGACAGGATTTCAGCAGGTGCTCCTTAAATTGCTATTGTATGTATGACCAACACCCAGGGCCGTCTATAGGCAACATTGTCTAGGCCAACTAGGAGTGTAGGCCATATACACGATTGAATCTAGGGACCCACTAGCCCAATAAGTTAGCAATGGAATCCCATGAATGTTGCAGAGGACCTTTTTTGACAAAGCACAATAAAAAGTCATTGCATAGTTCGCTATAGCTCTATAATGGACTGTAATCCCAGCGGTTGGTTGGCTGGCTGAGAAGTCCTGTAGATATTTCATGGAGTTTGCACAAATCTTGATGGAAGTCCTTATGTCTCGTAGTAACTCTTCTTCGACTCCTTTATGGTTTTCAGGAACCATTTTCTAAAGTGTCCTCTAAACAATAGCAGATCAGTTTTGTGTGTTTGTTTCTTAAGACGCATCACGACGTGTCTGTGTGACTTCAAGGGGGGAGTTTAGGTGTCAAAGTCCATTCCAAGATTGTGTACTGCTATCTTACCGCTGTGATAGATGGGAATGACTGCACTTTGCCTTTGGACAGTTGAGTTCTTTTATATTTACAATGTATAAATGAGTTGCAGAGACTTACATTTTGGCAAGCTTACTATACTTTATCCCCTAATGACTGTAGACTTAGCAGCATGAGATCCCAGCTGGTTAGTGACCTATATATATGGGAAAAGCGCTACATTAGAAACTAATGAGGAGGGAAGGGTCACTGTTTCATGGAACTTAAAGGTAGCCAAGCAATGTAGCCAAGCAATGAGAAAGGCAAGTCAGATGCTTGGTTGTAGAGGGAAAAGAATTTAGGAGCAGAAAGAAGAAAGTAGTAATGTCACTTTCTAGTAGGTCACCTAGAATACTGTATTAATTTCCGGAGTCATATCTCCAGAAGGACATAAATATATTAGAGACTGTGCAAAGAAGAGCAACTAAAATGGTGCATGGCCTGTGTCACACAACATACAGACGAAGGCTAGAGGAAGTAACATGTATAGCTTGGAGCAGAGAAGGGTCAGGGGTTTCACATGTAACCAGGTACAGGAGGAGGCATTTTTCATAGGAAGAAATGTAAGACAAGGACGTGTATAAACTCCGTTGCAGTCCCCGGTTAGAAATTCTGATTTCCAAAATAGGGACATCCAAAAGTTCCTCTTAGGATGTCCCAATTTCGAATACCTCCCAGTTTATAATTTTTTTTTTTAGAATGGGTGAGTATGCTGATCGGTATACTCACCCATTCCGGTTTTGGAAAACGCTGTCCTAACGCACGACCCGCAAAAAGGGAAAGGTGAGTAACTTCTCCAGGGTTAGGGTCAGTTTGCGGGGAAGGGGGAGGGTTAAGGTCAGGCTGCGGTAGATGGAGGGTTAGGGTCAGGCTGCGGGGAAGGGTATTGGAAGGGGGTGGGGGTGTTAGGGTTAGAATTAGGGGAAGGGTTAGGGTTAGTTTTTTGCCTTCCCTTTCCGAGCTCCGTGGATTGATTGCTGTGCTTCATCGCGGAATATGCAATTGAAATCCCAACCATTTAGAAGCTGGCTGGGAGGAAACAGCGGGGACCCACGCCCGTATAAACTGCATTAAATTAATTTCATATAGATAAGTGGAATAGCCTCCCATCTGAGGGCGTAGAGGTAACACAGTAGAACAGTGTAAACATGCTTGGGATAAATATAAGGATATCCTAAATCTCAAGCTAAATTGAGGGTAAATAGGGTCTAGGGGCAGTATAGTTTTATACTGGGCAGACTGGATGGGCCATGTGGCTCTTATCTGCCGTCACTTTCTATGTCACAGTAATACTTTAAGATTTGATTAGACTCTTTTACATACCTGATTTTCTATCTGAATATATCTAGTTTGGGGGTTAATGAAACTTTGTGAAATATTAAAACAAAAACTCCTTTTGTGAACAAAATATAGTAATAATTTTTTAGGTTTTTTTTTAATGTCATTTTTCCGATTTGCTGTAATATACACAGAACTGCAAGCAAATTCTTGTAGAATTCTCAATTCCACGTCTATATTTTTAGTCCAAGTCTGAGCGCTTGTTTTGCTGGCCAGCTGAATTCCATTTTCCATCACAACATTTACTTGATAGCTAAGCAGAAAAATGCTCTTCGCTGGAAAATCGGATTAAAATTTTCCACTGCTTTAAACACTGGGGATTTGTGTATAACAGCGAATCATATGTCACGTGTGTTTCAATTATCATCACATTTACATCCTGTGATCTATCTGCACGTCGACGCTTTATATTCTCCACTGCAGACAAATGCGTTTCACGTTTATTATTATGTGAATAGTATTATTAGACTAATTAATGTGATGGTGGTCTAAGCCAGCAAAGACCTTATTTGATAATGTAGTTAATAGCGCTGAATTGAATTTGCTATTTATTTGTTCCATTTATTCTAACGGAATTAAAGGTAAATCATTCCTTCGTCATTACATTTCAGCAGTTACAATGGGTGAGAGTTATTATACTGTTCCTCCTCTGGAATTGCTTATCGATTTTGATCTTAGTGCTGCAAACCTGTATGGAGGTCCATTTGGGTAAAGTAATGTTTATAAACAAAATAAACCATTAATCTTAAGGAAATGGATTGGAACCTCTAAGTGCTATTAATCACCCCTCCATCTTACTGCACTGTGAGTTTATTTTTTGTTTATTTCTGTACATTACTATTCTTCCGAGAGGGGTGACTTAGCTGGGAGAACAGCAGCCATAGGATTGAGCCCTGTGATACTGTAAAGAAAAAGACATCATTTATATGTAGGAAGAAAACTGGTATGAAAGATTATTCTGAGGACCTACGAATACAAGGTGTTGATGAGATATGAGTTGTGTATCGTGCTTCAGAGTGGGCTTTGAGAAGTAAACATAGCTAATGGTATTTAGACGTAACCAAGAATGACTCGCTGGCAAACTTCGGCCTCTCTAGAGACTTTATTAATTGTGCCACTCCACGGTGATGTGCAGTTACTTGTCCCAGCATGCTCTGTTGGCAATGGTTATGACATGGTTGCCAACTTTAGCAAATAAATAACGGGGAAATAGTGAAAGCACTCTGGCGCTACACCAAAGGGGTGAGCTCTGTACCGCTAGAGGGGTGTGCCCTGTGAATTGCTCCACCCATGGGTGTGTCTAGCACTGCCAGGAAAACTTTTTTATCGATGACAAAGGCAGCATCAGTATTAACCGATTAAAAAGTTAAATAGTTACTGAATAAATATAGAATTATTGTAAAGATCCGCTGACGACTTCATCTATATAGATCATGTTGTCTTAGCTAACGGCCAGGCTTTGATTACTTCTTGTCCTCCATGAAGCTGGATCTCTGTATAGGCCTCAGTGAAACTGAATCAGCACCAGGGAGTTTTACAAATGCTTTAGTAAGTCAGGGAGAACACATTCTCTTTAGGGAGTCTCTCTGATATTTAGGGAGATTTGCTAACTATGGTGTTAAAGCATTCTGGGAATTGAAGTTTCACAACACCTGAAATGCCCCGTGATTAGCCTGGTGTACTCTAAAGAGAGGTCAAAGGAGACAGCTGTGATAGGGGGCTTGATGGTATAGTTTATAGCCTGGAAATTCCTGTGTTAAGTGTGCTAATAAAATGAGGATCTGGCTTCTCGCTTTAGGGTAGGTACTTTAGTTGGAAAGAGGTAAAGCCGTTGGGTTGAATGTTCATCTTAACCAAGAAGAGAGGAACAGAGAATTGACGTTACCAAGATATTTAATCTTGAAGTGCCACCATATAAATTGGGAGGATGTGAGGTATTGGCAATATTCTGGAAAGTTTTCAGGAGTAGCACTTCGGATTTAGTAAAATCCATTTAATACCCCAACAACACAAGATTGCAGTTGCAGTCTCCGGTCTGATGGCCCGCTTTGCGAAATAGAGACAGCTGAAAGTTACTTTTTTCGCCTGTCTCTACTTCGAATGGGGGACCATTTTAGAAGTTTTTTTTTATGAATGGGTGTGTGTGATCGGCATAATCGCCCATTCATTTTCGGATGACCGCTACGGAGAGGTGAGTAACCTCTCTGGGGCATTTTAGTATTAGGGGGTTAGGGTTACTCTCTTAGGAAGGGAGAATTGGGGTTAGGACCATTGAAGGGGAGGATTAGGGTCAGGCTGCGGGGAAGGGAGGGTTAGGGTTAGAATTAGGGGAAGGGTTGGGGTTAGTTTATTCACTCACCATTTGGAGCACTGTGTTCGGTGCACCGGGGATCGATTGCTATGCCTCTTCAAGGCATAAGCAATCTATATCCCAGCCAGTTCGAAACTATCAAAATAGTGCAGTTCTTTACGGGGACCCACACCCGATAAGAGATTGGGCAGGGTCAGCCACGGTGGGACTTAATCATCCATCAAGAGAGCATTTGTGTTTATGTCCCATCCCATATATGTCCGATGCTGCTCGAATATCCACCACCAGGGTTTCAACCACCATGGCATACACGATGGTGAGGAAGTGGGGCGACACAGTGGGGAGTGTGGGTCCCCGTTCCGAACTGACTGGAAAATCGATTGCTTATGCTTCGAAGAGGCAAAGCAATCGCTGGAGCACTGAACATGGTGCTTCAAATGGTCTCCTCAACCCTTTCCCTGATCCATAACCTAACCTCCCCTTCTATTACCCTAACACTAAACCTCCCTTCCCTGCAGGGTGACCCTAATACTCCCTTCCCTGCAGCCTAACCCCTAGTCCCCTTTACCCACAGCCTGATCCTAACCCTCTCCCTAACACTAAAAGTCCTTGGAGAGGTTACAAACCTCAACTGCGGCAGATCTGATGGCACTTAAGAAAATGAGTGGGTGAGTAAGCCGATTGGCAGACTCACCCATTCAGAAAATAAAAATGACTGCTATTCCAAATAGAAGCCGATGAAAAATAACTTTCGTCTGTCTCTACTTGTAGCGGGCACTCCCACCACCCGGTGGATGCCATTGGGCATATGTACAGGCATAGAGGCAGCGCTGTTAATAGTTTTTGTTGTGGGGACGAGTGTTATGGAACGTCCGGTAATAGGATGATGGTAGCCTGAAAGGCTTTATAGAGGAGGGTGTCAAGAACCAAATTAAGGGTCATGTAAGCCTAGGGCTAAAAAAATGGCCATTGGCGTTGGAATGGCGTGTAATGCATGGGTGTGACAAGCGTTGTGTGGAGGCAGTCTATTATATGTGCCATCCTCCACACGTTTGTCTCTTATCTCATTGGGTTGGATTCAGAACGATGCAGAAGAGCTGATTTACGTATTGTGAATGGGAAGGTATTCCGTACGAGCATTCTTTGCTTGGCGATGATGCATTGGATCGCTCCATGAATAATCCTGAATTCCATGCTTCCAATGGCTGGATGTGATGAGCTGCCATGGGGGAATCTCTAGTCTGAATGGGATCTTGAGGGGTGGCTCCGTCTGGGAAGGCGCAAGGACAGTTGATCTCGATGATTTCACCACACCTCTACACATCAGGGTAACACTTAACCTTTGGTGTTCCATATCTTCAAAGTGTCAGTTCTGGTGTCTAGTGGTTTATATTTTACCTTTAAACTCACATTTTTGGTGTTCATCCTTCCTTCCTTTGGTTCCTGGCTTCCCACAAACAATATAAATGTTCCATGCAGCTGTTTTGTTTTTCTTTTAAGTTTTCACACCTTTTTTTTTTTATTCGCTGTCAATGTGTTTTCTTCTGTAGACACTCACATGGCTGACAATGTGTTATTTGTTTTCTGCTGCCAGAGATATCAGCTGCACAAATGTTCTTCTGAGAGGTGTGACATTACTACAGCTGTGATGGCTGAAGTTTTTAGGCAGTGAAGCTTATGAGGATGTGTAGACAATGTTTGTATTTTATTCACCTGAGGTGTATTTCATAGTTTGGGAATCTCATAAAACAAGATGAAACTATCACTTTTGGCTTCCGGTTACACCTTTTCCAAAAGTTATGGCACGGAAAGCCTACAATGATATTTGGAAGAACCTCCCGTCACTCATCTGGTATTTGGAGAACCTTGCTCCTTTCACCATATAACACTTTCACACTTCTGTTTCCCTCTTTGGTTCCTGGAGGGGCCGGTTTAAGGGGTGTAATGAATTAATTTTGTGCCATGGTGACCCTTAACCACTATGTGAGGCCAATATGGAATTTTGGGCTATAGCAGGAGGACAATTAAATAGTAAAGAAGCCAAGGAAGCTTCCAACCTTGCCCTCCCAAATACAAGCTTTAAACCCATTTTTCTGCAAGTCTACACTGCCTGTGTTTATCATTTATTGTTATACGTATGTCCTCTTGTATGTGTGTCATCTGTTTTTAACTTTAGTTTATTAAAGATTGGTCTTAAACGTAATGGGTACAAAACATGCATCTGTCATTGAAATATGGCACTAAACATACAGAAACATGTTAGTTATTTTTTAAACATGAGGAGATTAGAACTATAGTGTTGTAGACACAGCAGGAGCTGGAGACCACGTAGAGGGGTGGAAAAGAGACAGAGAGTTAGGGAGAACATAAAGCTTTGGCCAATGAGGTGGGTGCGGTGGGGGGTTGACGTCAGCCCATGAATATTGGGTTGGAGTTTATTGGTCAATTTCCGGAAGAGCCATTGACTCCAGATCTGGAAAAACGTATCCTCCTTGTCATGTAAATATGATGTTATTGAGTTACTAAGCATACATAGGCATGAAGATGATATAAATTGTGCTTTGTTTTAATAGGTTAAAAGGGTCATACAGAATACAGTAATACAACAGTAAGAATTGTGGGAGAAAGAAAGTCTTTTTTGTTTAACTTGTAAATGATAAATAGTTTAAGACTCTTGAGAAACCTTGGTCCGGATTTACAGTTACGTAGAAATGGTACTTAGATCGCATGTTTAGTAGCCCAATTCTTAAAACAACGCACGGAAGACGAAAACTACGTAACTGAATCTGGGCCCTTGTTACTACAGATTACAAGAAAATAAGACACAGCAGGGTGTGAAATAATGTTTGTTTATATGGTCAGGACATATAGAGAGTGACGGCAGATAAGAGCCACATGGCCCATCTAGTCTGCCCATATGCTCTCTCTGAATTGCAATCAAATAGTTGTTTCTCATCATTTAGAACTGTTTTTTGTGTACTATGTTTTAGTTGCACAGCAAGTTTGTTTGAAATAGTAATTTTAAATAATAGCAATAATAATAATAATATCTTGTATCTAGTATGAGAAGAAGGAACAGGAGGAGGAGGGAAAGAAGAGATACGAAAATCAAAAACTGGAACGTTTTGAAACCAAACAAAGGAACGGTGAATACATTGTACCAGTTGTTAACCCAGGTATGAAAAATCGGAATTAATGCTTTAGTTTCCATGCAATGATTTTTGAAGCACAGGGATGTTTTGTATAAATATGATTGGTTATAAATGTCAGGTTTATAAATTTGTGCCCATAAAATAAGACTTTTTGATTGCACAAATATTTAGCAGTTTGTTGTTTTATGTCTCTTTGAGTATGTGACTCCGGTCCTCTTGGGGGGAATGAGTCGCCCGGGGTCATCCGATCTCCTCTCTGCTCTGAGATGTTGGCTGTTATGTAACGTGTTCTCACTCTCTGTAACTAAAAATAGCTGTCACGCGTGGAATATTGCAGAGGCAAACACAAGGTGACTTCTTATATACTCACGACTTGTGATCTGTGGAGCAGGGGCTGCAAAATCAGGAAAGCGGGGTATAATCAAGCCCTCCATTGATGTGGCTTTAAATGGCATCTGTCAAGTTTCATATTTAAATACAGCAGTTGTAATAATATATAAAGCTACAGGTATGCTCTAATGCGGCCATTATCAACCTTTTTTTTTTTCTTAATTTTTGCCAAGTACCAATTACTCACTATGGGGTAGATCCAGACCTACGGGCTTGTTACGTTTCCTCACGTAATGTATTTATGCTGGCGTATTTTCTATGCGCTCCCCTCGGCCGTGCATGCTTTTGCCGTTTTATGCTTGCCAAACCCTATAACGTTTCAAAGTGTAAGTACTGGCATACGGAATGCAATTACGTACGTGACGGCCTAACACGACCCAAACTGTCCAATTTAAATGCCTCCCATTGCCTCCAAAGCGTAATTACATTACCCTTCTTTCGTATTTACGCTGATGGTATGTACGTTTGGAGTAATATCTGCCGCGCTCATGCACAGTAAATAAACACGGGTGAAATTTCGTCATCGGCTAGTGTAAATATGCTAGCGTACTTAGCTTAGGATCTGGGCCTATATGATCAGGGAAAATACTGCTTTGTATATCCTAAAGCATAAAGATACATTCCTGTGTTGTGTGTGCGTCTATACAGTATATTTGTATATTCTAGATAAGTATATGTTTAGCTTCATTATTAGAGGTACTTAACAGACTGTAACATTGTGCACAAATTTCCTCTTAAAGGCTGTTTATTTATAACACTTCATAAAGTACAAGATCTGACATTTCATGTGAACAGAGCAATTTTCCTCATGATGTGGAAGATGTGAAGGACCCTGCGGAAAATCGATTTGTTGGAGTGGAATCTTGTACTTTCTGAAGTGTTATCAATACAAACGTTTTGCACAGTTTGTCTCTTAAGGGCCTGTAATATCCCAGCAGTTATAGTGTGTATGTGTGTGTGTGTGTGTGTGTATGAAGGCAGCGCTTGGGGAAGTGGTTCTACGGATGCCCGGATGTAGCAGCCCTGTGTTTTCACATACCTGGGCATTTGGTGATCGTTTCTTCACCTTCGTTGTAATCAGAGACTCCGAGCGAATTCTCTGTCACTATATTGCAGACTCCAAGCACCCCATTACTGCACTGTTAACATAGCCCACCCCGCATTAGCATTAGCACTGTACGTGTCCCTCCCTTCCATCAGAAAGACTTCTAGATCCGGTCCTGTATGTTCTAAACTGATTCAGTTCCCATTCAGGGTTTGAGTGGTGTTAGGAGAGGGGCAATGCACAAATCATCGGTTTCAACCTCTCCCCCATTTTGGTTTTGACTCCTCACTGTTGTTCTTTTCCTCACTCACTATCTAACCCATACTGTCCCTGTACCCCCCTCTTCCCTCTAGATCACTCTGTCCTCTCCTCTGTCCCAAACCTCTGTGTCTCCCCCCCCTACTCCTACAGTGAAAGGGGAGCAGCTGCCACGGCCCCCCCTCTCTTCTGGGCCACGTAGCAGCAGCACCCCTTGTGCACTCGTATAGTAACATGACTGGTTATGCAGGCACATCTAAAGAACCTCCCCTCCTTCCCTTACCCCTACCCGCATGGTGGCTACACCCAATTTATCAGGAACCCGGACCACCTACGTCAGAATCTCTGACTTGAAAAACCTGGGGGCCTAGCATATTCAATCCACATTAATATTCTAACATCACCCACCGCTATTATGGTAAATCTCTATATTTACCCCAAATATTCCAACTGCCGCCACGCAAACCTATCAACACAGATATAACACACTTAACGAAACTATCACCCCATGACCTTATTTCTGCAATCCCCTTGGATTAATAACCGCAGTTATTGAAATGATCACCTCATGAGTTATTCCCTTCATGAGTTATAGCACGTTTACCATACACCCTGGCTGGTTCCATTGTGTGATATAGAGCACTCGCCCTTATGTATCAAGCTCACTGTCCTATAGAGTGTAAGCTTGTGAGCAAGGGCCCTCTTACCCACCCAGTCTGCCTGTTATTACCCAGTCTTGTTTATACGAATGGTAAAGCGATAAGTATTCTGTTGGCGCTATATCAAAACCTGTTAACAAATAAATATTCCAGTAAAATTGGTGCAACAAGACTGTGGTGTGAAGTGTACTTCTGTATCCGTATCTTCAGACTAGTTCATGCTACAAAGACCGGTCTGATTAGAGAACGCAAGGATTTCTTTGAATCGTCCGTGTTTGGCCTCAATCTACCGACTGCTTTGAAGTTTTCTTGCATTTAAATGAAATATCCTTAAAAACTTAAATATACAGGGGACTTACAAGATAGGCAAACAATAATAACTTCTTGTCGGAGGAATGGCTTGAAGATAAGACCTTGAATGAACGTTTTCCCCTTTTTTCTTTAAAGCAACTTTCTCTCCCCCGCCTCATTGGCGTTTGCTTTTGACTTTGAACACGAAACGGAATTTTGGACAGTTGTTCAGCTGTTGCTTAGCAACCTTTCACAAGGGGTTCTCTGGTTGCTTTTGTCTGTACTTGGACAGATAAGGTGGTGTTAGGGCTGCAGCGCTTATCCTTCTTGATATCCGCTTGTAAGCTTAGTGAATATTTATATTTGCAGCACAAAGAGTTAGGATGGTGCTGGTTGAGATGTGAGAGCTGTGTCCCTGTTTCGGATTGGTGCCCCCCCTTACCTTAAAACTTCTGATCACTCCTCACTTAAAATGGGGACGTATCAGATTGCGATCAGTTGGTTCACGTAGTGTACGGACACAGCAGCTTTGCTTCCTGCTGCGCAAGTGCAGGATAGTACAGTGTGATCTTGAATGAATAGTGTGAACACTAAAATGGAAATGTCAATGTCCTAAAAAAGCAAACATTAAAAAAATAAAGCATGACAAAATAAATAAATGTTGTACAGTCTGGAAATTATTTGCCTCATGCACAATACTTAGCAATTTCTGACCCTTTGTGTTAGGATGTGACACTTGAAACGCGTTACACAGATAAGGAATTAGTCAGGGAAGGTCGGCCCCTGGATGTAGATATGACCTGGGGCTGAGCAAGTGTTATGATTTAAACAGTTCTTTTCTTACACCTGTGTTGGACTCGTGGGCACCTGCTTGGGAATGTCCTCACTGTGCTCTGACCACGTCATTTCACGCCACAGCTCGAGTCGCGCTCAGATCCTATTCGCCTGTGACGTCCGTTCAGAGCACGAGCAGTAGAAAATGATGCAGATGTCACGTCGGCTGCTGTACACTCACCTGTGGATCGGACCCTAAGAGGGGAGTATTTTACTTCAATACAACAGCATCCTCCAGGAAAGCGTTCTATGTGAAGGCGGATCTGCTTCTATTTCTTTTCTCTGGGGACTTATGTAAACAGAAGCCACGAGACTCTGATCAGATGTTCAATATAGGGATTTTACACTGACTTAATTGAAAAGCTATAAATCTCCCTTCACTTCTATTGCTATATGTCCAGGCCGCCTCTTCTCAATGTCCAGGCTGCCGCTTCTCAATGTCCAGGCCGCCGCTTCTCAATGTCCAGGCTGCCGCTTCTCAATGTCCAGACCGCCTCTTCTCAATGTCCAGGCTGCCACTTCTCAATGTCCAGGCCGCCTCTTCTCAATGTCCAGGCTGCCGCTTCTCAATGTCCAGACCGCCTCTTTTAAATTTCCACTTCGACCACTGGCTTGGAGAGCATAGTTTGCGATCTTGGTGGTTCATATATGTGGCTGTTACTTAAGTTTATTGCTTTTGCAATGCATCGTGGGTACTGACAGACTGTATGTTATACACATACGTAGCCATGGTACCAATAATGAATTGCTTTACTGCTCTGTCACAATATGAACAAAAGACTATGGCTTACCGTGTGTTGCCAAACCAGACTCTTGGGGCACAAAATGGCAAACATCACTGTGTGTGGGCAATGAATGCACATTGTTTCGCTTTAACAAAATTGTTTAAATATTGCTTTCAGTATATATTTCCATTTTCCTTTATGAACAACAGACTCTGCCAAGGCGTGTAATTAGGAATGTAATATGATTACACGGTAGGGGGAAATTATATCCCTGTATATAAAATGAGGATTTTTTTTTTTTGGGAGAGCGGTTACTCAAGTTGCTTAAATTAAAAATTCAGTTTTATGAATTTTATGGAACACCAGCGTCCAGAACGTTAAGAATTTTTTTTTGTATAAGTAGAAAATCAATATATTGATTGCATTAACCAGTAACTAAACATGAAATTCTGTCTTTAAAATTAAAGTCAGAGAGATTTGTTACATCAATTTGCAAATATAGGATAAGCCACTAGCCACTTAAAAGGCTTCTCTGATTTTGGACATAACACTAGAACTGTCAAAGCACCAGGGATGCACCTACTGAAAATGACAAAGATGGGTACAAGGCCAGTACATTGAAATACAAAGAAACTGTAAATGATAGTAATATACTACAGAAAGGTCTGCACTCCAGTCATTTGCAAAAAAATTCAAAAAGTATTTAATGCAACTGACTGAGACTGCATCAGTACAAATGCATGGAAGCACAACATGTAAAAGATATATTAAATTTACAGCCACGGACATAGAAACAAATGTGAATAAATGCTCTACTGTATGATTTAAGTGCCTCAAACCGCCTCCGAAGCATAATTACGGGTGTCGTATGGCTGTTACACCCCTTCGCTCGTAGTTACGCTGTTGATATGTGGCTGGTACATAGATTCAGAGTTACGGGGCGACATCTGCCATGCGCATGCGCAGTAAATACTAATGGGCGATTTTAAGTCATCGGCTAGCGTAAAATCGCTCGTGTGTACGTAGTTTAGGATCTGGCCCGTTAGCACTTATTAATGATATAATCTGCATGCTGACTGCATTCATTCTTATTTTATGTATCATACACTCTTCTTCACTGTGAAAGTCTGACAGTACAAATATCATGACTGGTATATTTTTTTCTATTCAGTCTCAGGAGAATCTGGTCTGCTAGAAACACAGATTCGTCAACTTGACAAAGCCTTGGACACCAGCCGCTTCCATTTACAGGAGACAGAGAATGTTATTCGCAGCAGAACACCCACCGGGCCTGAGTTAGACTCCAGTTACATGGGCTATGTAAGTAATGTTACTGGAGATCATCTTGTGTCTACTAGAGCAGTGCTTCTGAAATGTCAGACCTGCTCGTTTGCATCGTTAATTACTTCCAAGCAAACTGAAAGATAAACTCCTGATGTAAAATCAATATTTTTAGCAACTTACATATATTTGTTCTAGCTGATAAATTCATCAAAAAACAGCACTTTTTGAGAGCAAATTTTGCATCTCATTTGGAAACCGAGGTCCCAGAGTCTGATGGAAGAATGGAGAGGCACAATCCCAGATGCTTGAAGTCCAGTGTGAAGGTTCCATAACACCTCAGCAGTGCCGCAGGCTGATAGCATCCATGTCACGCCGCATTGAGGCAGTAATTCATGCCACGCCGCATTGAGGCAGTAATCCATGCCACGCTGCATTGAGGCAGTAATTCGTGCAAAAGGGGCACAAACCAAATACTGAGTACATATGCATGATTATACTTTTCAGAGGGCTGACATTTCTGTATTTAAAAACTTTTTTTATTTTATTTCATGTAATATTTTAATTTTGTGAGATTTAGATTTTGTGAGATTAGACCTTTTAAGTTGAATTACTGAAATACATGAACTTTTGCACGACATTCACATTTTTTAAGTTTCACCTGTGTGTGTAGACCCAGGTCTTCCAGCTGTGAGCTCTTTATGAAAGAATGAGTGTCTGTAACTGAAGACTGCAGACTCCATGTAACGTTACAAGTCTCTAAGCAGGGTAAACACTGGGCTTTCAGCAGATCATCTTATCAATCACACAATCAAAAGACCATTTCACTAGATATTTACCCAAATAAAAGCCTGTGTGTGCCCCACCTTACTCTCCTGTGGAAAACGACCCTAAACATTTATTTTTTATTTTTTATTCGGTGATTTAGGACTAGATTACTAACAGCGGAAAAGGAAAGGTGTAGATATAGGTCATAAAAACCAATCAGCTTCTTGCTGAAGTTCTCTATTATGTAATAGGAAAATGAGAGCTAGATTTTCATTGGTTGTTATGGGCGACGTATCCAGTCTTCCTTTTCCAAAGTTTGGTAATTTTAGCCCTTGGTTTTGAGCCTTTACCACTTTAACATTTTGCAATCACATTTTAAGTTTGGCTTCTCCTGCTGTACATCATGGTTTTGCCAAGGTGCAAAATTTTTTTTAAACCGTAAATGTTCACTCAAGATGTTTATTATGTGAAAATTCAATTTTAATATTTGTGTTTTTGTTTATATTATTGCTACAGACAGGCAGAATAAGGGTGAGTAATCTGTCATACCAGATATTGTTAACTGTTAACGTGTTTATAAAAGCAGCGATGGCACAAGATGGATTTTACGGAGTACAATCAGAGGGTGACATGAAAATATGAATAAAAGATTATATTGATAGTGGACAATAGCTACTCGCCTGCACTGCTCTAACGTGGATTTGATGTTTCCATAAGGGTTATAGTGGCTGCTAAGGTATAAGTTGGGGCGTTACAGCTGACTGGGGCTGTAGGGAAGCTCCCAGTGTTCCACTTATGGGAGACTAAATAATAAGAGAATGGGACTGCCCTGCACTGTATTTATTTATTAACAAGTTTATACTGCCACCTACACAAACAATCTTTCACAAGAGTAGAAATGATGAGTGGTATTCTCACAGAGCAAACAAACATATAATGGACAACACTAATATACACAAAACTACCAAATCATAAAAATACTCCAAATAGATTGAATTCTTGAACCATAAAGCAAACAGAATGAATGCTGAGTAAGGTCTCTCAATTGCACATGCACACAAATGTTCAGGCAATCAAGCCGGAAGGTAGTAGGGGATGATCCTCGACATGGCTGGCACATGTAAAAGTGGTATCCAAGCTGATCAAATGTAAGTTCAAATATCGGTCTTAAGCAGTGTTGCTGGCAACCCTACATTTTTAAGTTAAATGCGATCATAGACCGGTGAAAAGCAATGGCGTGTTTTTCCCAAGATCACAGGGTAACGATGGTATATAAATACCTTTTAGCCTGCCGCTGTTCATGGCTGGGAGCAATTTATTATGGTGCCAAGACCCGTCTCCTTATGAATAGCTGCAGCTTCAGTAGGTGGCCCGAATCTACCTAGCATGGTGCGCACTTTTCCACCAGGGCTTGCAACAGGAGGGTTCTGGGATCATACTCTGTACAGGTATCCGAATAGTTTTCCGTGGTCCAGCTGGTCCGACGCGTTTCTCCTAAGGTGGGCTTTGTCAGGGTGCCAAGTCTGGGATAATTGCAAGTATTCTAGACTTGAATATCCCAGATGTTGGTGAAATTCTGTTTTTGTGGCTAGGCCCCATATTTATTTATTTTCTTCCTTAGCAATGAACAAAATATTTCTCAGTCTGAATTTTTCTCAGTCCCTATTAATATTGATAACAGATCATCCAAATGTACCTCTTCGTTTCTATAGAACCTCTAGTACATTGTCTCCTCTCTAATGATGATCTCTTGTTGAGAACTTGCCAAATAAAAGTGTAAAAATGATTGCCTCGATCTTTGCGGCAATGAATGGTTGGGATCGCTCCTGCGTCAGGGGCTGTATCGGCGGTGTCATTTTGCACACAGGTTTTGTTTCTTCCCTTGTGCTCTTTCACGGTGCATGCACTTTAATTGATTCAGGTGATGTTTTCCGTGTAACTAGATATTGCAGCTTAAAACATTTTGCTCTGATGATCATATTCTCAGCGGCTTATCATGCAAATAGGACAATTAAAATATAGGAAAGAATCCAGTAAGGGCAGACCAGCTGCTCCATGCCTGATGCATAAAGGACAGGGAATTGTTTACAGTGTAAGGCAATCGCACACGTATTATGTAAAGCCATTTTCTTTAAAAATACTTCACAAATGGAATTGCTGTTATTATTATATTGATAGCTATATTATATTGATAGTTATACTACAGCACTGCTGAAATTTTATGCTGCCTAATAAATAAAAATAAAAAAAAAAACCCCACAAACTCCAGATCCGGCAATAGAAATCTAGTGGGCCAGTGCACGTTTTTGGGGGCCCAAATACCTTCTGAATAGTGTCTGCAGCAGTGGATTGCATGAGTCCCTTTGAACCTTGGGTCTGTCACAGCTGTCCCGTTTGCCCCCTCTGTCGCCGGGCCTTCCCCCATCTGAGCAAAGAGGTCTTTATGGTTTAAATGCAGAAATTCCTTGCTTGCGTTAAAAGGGCAGAAAGACACTTGTGAGACTGTAGGAAGAATATTGGTTGGTTACATTTTTAGGGTGGGGCTTTGTAACTTAATCCAACATGCAAAGCATTGATTGGCTTATGTGTAGTGTTTCATTGAGGTGCCTGGCAGTGTTCAGCCTAAAGTAGTTTGCTCTTTCCTAGTAAGCCATGCCAGATTACCAAATAGCCATCAAACTATGAGCCCCGTACCTTTTAAAGGCCCCGTGACAGTGGATCTAATTAATATTGATTTGAACATGAAAGAAAATTACAATCATATTTTATTCAATTGTTTCCAAAAGATAGAAAAATAATTAACTCGAAGAAACAATATCCTTACATAAAAAACTCTATAGAGAGAATACTGTATTATGTCATGTGACCATTAACAACCTATAGTTATTTAAAATGTCATGCAAGTGTGACCTATGTCCGTGTAATGTACAGCAGTGATGCCCCCCCCATCAAGTGACTTACACCCGTGTAATGTACAGCAGTGATGTACCCTCCATCTAGTGACTTACAACCGTGTAATGTACAGAAGTGATGTCCCCTCCATCTAGTGACTTACACCCGTGTAATGTACAGCAGTGATGCCCCCCCTCCATCTAGTGACTTACACCCGTGTAATGTACAGAAGTGATGTCCCCTCCATCTAGTGACTTACACCCGTGTAATGTACAGCAGTGATGTCCTCTCCATCTAGTGAGTTACACCTGTGTAATGTACAGCAGTGATGCCCCCTCCATCTAGTGACTTACACCCGTGTAATGTACAGCAGTGATGACCCCCCATCTAGTGACTTACACCCATGTAATGTACAGCAGTGATATCACCATGTAGTGACTTACACCCGTGTAATGTACAGCAGTAATGTCCCCTCCATCTAGCGGGTTACGTGCACACTGCTTACTTCATTGTTATCCCACTAGGGGGCCGTGCAAGGAAGCCCTCAAGATATCAGCCGCCTAGGGTTCCCCTACAGGCTTTAATCCTTCACTGCTGGTCACTTTGGCATGTGAGTTTCCTAGTAATACCCCTTTCACATTACCACCAAATACCAGGGATTTTCATCAAAAACCCGGCATTTTGCAAAAACCCGGGTTTTTGGTGGTGATGTGAAACCGCCACTTCCGGGACCCGGGACTTCAACACGGGAAAAAAGAAGGGTTTTTCCCGTGTTCAACCCGGGAAGGGTGGGTTCTTAAAATGCGGCCAGTTTCTTTTGAACACGGGTTTTTCTTTCTGGAACCTGATTGGATGCTTATTTTGGCGCTGGCGATCAAAAGCCAATCAAAGCCACTATCTGGAATGATTGACACTTTACTTTAAAGGCAGACCCGGGTTATTTGGTGGTAATGTGAAAAGGACAGACCCGGGAAATTCGCGGGTTTTTGGGTGGACTTATAACGCGGTTTTGAAAATGACACGGCAATGCTGCCAGAAAAAACCCGGGTACAAAATACAGGGTTTTTCAAAGGTGGTGATGTGAAAGCGGTATAAATGTGAGATTCAGGAGAATAGACTCTGTTCAATTAAATAGAGGAACTTCAGGACTGTAAAAGGTATTGGGGGGGTGGGAATTGCTTTTAATGGAGGAAAGTTATAGATAAATGTCACATTAGACATGGCCTTAGCTGAGGGAACGGCTATGTAAGGATGGGCCCCACATTGTAATAATATGGAACTAGCACCAATTTGCTATAAATAAAAGTCGGAAATTCAGATTCTTATTCAAGTCAGTATCTGATGGTTTCTCTTCAGCATAATATGTTATGTTTTCACCTACAATATTAAATAGGTGTTTGCAAAATGTTTAATGGTTGTGAAGATCTCAGCCACTGGTGGGCAGAAAGAATCTCTCTAGTGCCTTTGTTGTGGAGAGAGCCAGCAGTGTATTATAGTGTGTGTGGGGGGGTCTCTATTGTGTTTTGTTTGACTGTTTGCAGTGTACGTCCCTTCCAGGCCTCTGTCACCCAATCGTGTATAAAATAACACTTTTCATGGTTTTATTGATGTGTTTTCTTCAACATTGTCTGTTTGTTGTTGCAGATCCGTACACCGTTGGATACAGTCAGTCCAGCCTGATTCACTTAGTGGGACCCTCGGACTGTACCCTGCATGGCTACGTTCATGGGGGTGAGTTTTTGACCTGCACATCTTCTGGCAGTTTTGGGGGAGGTAGTAATGGGTTGCACAACTAGTTTCCTCCATTCTGCATTTGGATATAATGTCTATGAATAAAAAAGAATTCTAATGGTTGAATCGTGGACTTAAATTTTATGAATTGAAAAAAAAAACGTTTGTTCCAACATTGTTATTGTAGCAACCTTATAGCTGAAATATAGTGGCTCTAACATGCGCCATAGTAGGTCCGGTATGGTTTTATATATATAGACAGATAATGATGCCGCACCAGCTCTATATAAGGATAGGGCCAAAATTATAGGAAAACGAGGTGCTGCTCTGTAGCTATACATAAATGAATAGTGCCAGGGAAGAGGAAGGTGCGGAAATAACGGCAAACTCAATAAGAGATTTAACTGAGCGCACACTGGTATGGAAGAGAGACCGAATCAAAGTATGAATAAAATCACAATTTTATTATCATAATTGTCTAAAAATACACCACATCAGGGTGAAAGTATTGATAAGTATCAACATGAAGTGCACAAAATATCAAAGCATAGAACAAGCAGCATGAGCACCAGGAGACCACCGCACTACCACCTAATAAATGAAGGAGACCCTAGATGGGAAGACCTAGCGGCCTCACAGCCATGCTGCGCACTTCCGTGCTGAACGCTTACCCTGCCCTGTATTAAGGATTGTGTCAGCGTCACCTGGGGAGCTGAGGAAAAAGGGAGGAGACAAAACAGAGCCGCAAACCACCGAAGCACTGCGGGGAATAGAGAGCGTGGCTGCTTTGTTGCTGGTCCACCCGACACGCGTTTTGCCTCCAAAAGAGGCTTTGTCAAGGGTATTTTTAGGCAATTATGATAATAAAATTGTCCTTTTATTCATACTTTGATTCTGTCTCTCTTCCATACTATTGTGCGCTCAGTTAAATCTCTTATTGAGTTTGCAGTTTTATATATATTTTTCTCAATACACAATAGAGTTGACATACAACAGTAGCAGCCATAAGACCCAGCAAATTATAACCTGGATGCCTATTGGATTAGCCCAGTACCCTATGGCCTCTCATCTCCTCTATAGAAATACCAGTATTATTGTAAATGTAATATCAAGGAATATGATTTTTATTTCTGACAGTGGCAAAGATGTCTAGGTCTTATTTATTATTATTGGAAGGCTCGTAGCAGCTAGCCAATTGTGTTACCAATAAATAACCATCGGTGAATTCTGTTTTTTGATTGGTTGCAATCAATCCCAAGGTTAGCCTCTTAAAAATAATATGTTGGAGCTATTCCAGCTGTCACCTAAAGGAGATTAAAGGTGCTGTAATTATGCCTTGCAGGCCCATTTTTCTGGGGGGTTACTGCAGACCTGAATGACTTTTGTAGAAATTGAGATGAATATTGGTAAGATTATTGTAGATATTTCCAAGATCAGACTATGCATTTTTGTTCATTAATTTATCATTTTTATCTTTTATGGATGAGATTATTTTCATTGTTCAAAAGATGCAGTGTTTTATTAAGAGTTTGTATCATTCAATATATCCGCATAAATTTATAGTGATAGGCATTGTTAAGGGGTGCTGTGGCTGCGTTATTTTATTAGGGTTAACTGAGTCCTTATTTATAAACCAGTATACATGTAAGTTGTACAAATAAGTACCACAACTAAACTAAACCATTTATTTAGATATATGATCCGTTCCACTAGTCACAAAATGCTGTTACTGATCTTCTAACACTCAGTTACTATGGTAACCACCTGTGTGGAAGAGATGTTTTTCAAAGTTCATTAAAACCAGGTGAGTGACAGTTGGAAGCTCAGGAGCGGAGTTTTGTACATAATGAGGGGTCATGGTGGAGGGTTGAGGGTCTGTAGTAAGAACGGCCCTTTTTCGAAAGGGATGATTTATACAAGCCAGTTCTGAAATGGCTGTGAAGCAATCGCAAGCCATCCAACATGACCCATTCCATTAGGTACAAAATATTCTGCTCCTTACTTTTCAACTGTCAGTTACTATGGTAACCACCTTAGTTGAAGACGCAAATAGTTTTTTAAATCAGTTAATTTAAACCAGGTGAGTGACAGTTGGAAGTTCAGGAGCGGATTAAATTGTACCTAATGGAATGGGTCATGTTGGAGGGTCTGCAATCGTCCTCTGAAGGACGAAGATATAGTGGTGAATGGTGAGTATTTAATATCCCCAACCCATAACCGAATCCTTACCCTAGCCCTCTCCTCCCCTCAGCCTGAGTTTAAGACTCCCTTCTCCTCCCCGTAGCCTGACCCTGACTACTCTCCCTAAAGCTTATTCCGTTAACTCCCCATCAGCGTAACTTCCCTGTAGTACTCGCTGGTCAGGGGAGAAGGGCCTGCGGCGGCGGCAGCTTCCGAATTAATGAATGTGTAAGTAAAAAATAAATTTCGTTTGTTACCCATTCATTTGTGACATTTTCTAATTAATATTTTTGAAATAGAGACACGTGAAAATTAGCTTTCGGCTGCCTGCATCTCTAAAAAGGAACTTTCGTTCCACAAACTGCATCCTTCATGAGATATATGGATGAGAAAGAAGATGAGTAAATCTAGCCCTAAATCTTGGCTTGCATAAACTGCATAAAAGGTAAAATTGAGCTGTTGCCCATAGCTAAGATTCTCTAGTCTGTAATAGTTAAATGAGAGCTAGAATCTCATTGGTTGCTATGGGCAACATCTGTAACATTTTTTTTACAGTTTATTAAATTTAGTTTTTTAAATCTTCTATAGGTATTATCTTTAGTTATTTAGCGTCTCTTGAGTACTGGATCTTATCGTTTATATAACGATTTGTCTAGAGGACTGTTTTGTTGGTACTGCTTCTAAAACCATTTTAGTCTTGTAGATAGAATACAAGTAGATAGAATAGAATATCTAGAGTAATAGAAAAGACTTTAACATTTAACATCTTAACTGCTCTCAGATTCTATATTTCCAAATAAATTGATATGACTGCTCCAAATGCAGGGGTGCAAATTATCTACTCGTTAGCATAGACATTCGCTGTTATCAGTCCTGATCCTGTTCTAGCCGAAGAGATTGTTTTGGTGTTTTTTTTGTTTATAGTTTTAAAGAGGAAACACTACTTTATTTCGGAATAGACTTCTAATGTGACCATATGGCGTCTGTATTGTCATTTATTATTTATGAACAGGTTTTTATATATGTAGCGCCATCAGATTACGAAGTGCTTTGCATCATTATATTAAGATTGGGTGGTAATAGACTGGGTGGGTATGAGGGCTCTGCCTGCAACCTTACACTATAATAGGAGATTGGGGATTGATACATAAGGGCAAGTGCTATATATTACACATTGGAGCAGCCAGGTTGTATAGTAACAGTGCTCAGTGCTGTGTATGATCAGTCACACAGCAGTGTTACTACCAGGACTGAGGGGATATTACTATGGAGAGAGACAGGGTGTATGGTAACAGTGCTCAGTGCTCTGTATGATCCGTCACACAGCAGTGTTACTACCAGGACTGAGGAGATATTACTATGGAGAGAGACAGGGAGTATGGTAACAGTGCTCAGT
>WWET01000107.1:262830-280074 GCA_011038615.1 Limnodynastes dumerilii
CAGGAATTTTAAGGGAAATCATACTATGGAATGTTGTGTTGGATAGCAAAGTGATTACAAATTGGAGAGAGAATTGATAAAGTAGTAGGTTGAGGAATTTGGTAGCTTGTCTGAAGAGGTGTGTTTTAGGAGAGTTCTTGAAAGTTTGGAGAGTAGAGGATAGACTTACTGGCTGAAGAAGGTTATCCCAGACATTGGAAGCAGCTCAGGAGAAGTCCTGTAACTGGGATTTGGAGCATTTGTTCAGTGTAGTGTTTATTTCTAAGACCTCACCGTACATGTAAAAAGGTAAAAATGATAAACAAGGTGAGACAAGGTAACAATAAAATGAGGGCATAATACTATTCTAATAGCAGACATGTAAAGACATAGATTAGGCAGGTGGAGACATAGGGCAAGAGGATGGAGGGACGGCACTGATCACAAGTGCTTACAGTCTAAGCAGGTGGTGGTGGGGGTAAAGGTGCATACACACTATACAATTATCTGGCAGATATCTAAAAGATCTGGCTGTTGGAATGGAAATGTGGTAATGAATGAGAGCAACTGACAATACTATTTGCTCTCATCCACTACCAGATTTCCATTCCAGCTGCCAGATCTTTCAGATATCTGCCAGATAATTGTATAGTGTGCACCTTTACACAAAATGGTGGTTGATGAGATAATGCCTCAGCAACACTGCCATCAACCAGTACCCAGCTAAATCATTCCATATGTAACCTAAAATGCAGAAACGTCCATTTCATTACAATAAGTGTTTTTCTGAGTTCACTCCATCACATAGAAATTAGAACTTAGTGCACAAATAATGCTTAACGGGTCAGGGTTAGTCTTTTATATATGACGATGTCACTGCTATTCTTGTTTTTGTTTCTATTCTCTGGTTCTTTAAAAGGATTATACTCCTAAACGAGCCTCCTAAATTTCCAGCTTCCTTGGTCTTTAGTTTATTTTATCTTTCTCTTCTTTTCCTGTGCTGCGTTGCAATCTGCACCTCTCTTTTCTATTGTATGAAAGACAGCGGGTTCCTCACATGAAACTAATTTGTGTGTGTTATTATCTGTGAAGAGAGGTAAAAGCTTATTCTCCGCGTTTTGTCTTTGTCTCCTTCCCGCGCTTCTCCTATCCCGCTGTTCTAAACAAATCTGGTGCTTGTCCAGTCAAAGAGTACGTGAAACTGCTGTAGATTGGAAATCATAAAATCGCACAGAACAACATCTGCTGAAAATACCATTGAAGATGGCTGATGGTATCACTGCAACAAGACATTTAAAGAACACTTAAAGTTTTCAAGCATCTGAAAACAGTTTTGTAAATCTCTGTACGGAATACATTTATGGTAATCGTTTGTGAGTGAATTAGTGAATGATTCTTTATAAACACATAATTTATCTCCCTTTTTTTTTAGGGATAACTTGTATTTTATGCTGGAATAGGTGAACAAGGAGGGACCGCAGGATTGTATACCTTCCAAGTTCAGTCCTGAATTTTGGCTAATAAAAGGGGCATATAGCTTTTTATCTATAGTTTCAGGTTTTGAAACTACTATACTGATGCCAATCAGCCGATTGTGATGTTATTCCACTAAGACTGGGAACCATTGAACAAGTCTTTAGGCTTGAGAAGGCTTTGTTGAGTTGGTGTACACAGAGGGTGAAATTATTTAGGGCACCATTATTGGGGAGGCTGAATACAATCTGAAAGTGAAAAGAATTTTTTTGTACGATGTGCAGGTCCATTTGGAAAGACCAGGAGATGTTGTTAGGAAAAGTAGTTTGGAAACGTCAAAGATGAGGTTAGGACAAGTAGTTTGGAAATAAGACGATAATTTGAATGTTGAAACAACTGCAGCTGATGATGTGGATGTTGGATAGAAGGAATTGTTGGGATGATACTCGTGATGGATCATATAAACACACATAATAGTAAAGCAAAATCATAAACTTCCATTGATTCTGAATGAGGTTTTAGTATAATAATATCAGAAATACAGGTTATAACTTAGGTTGACAAGTTATTCAAAACTGGCAATGTCATCTGCATATATCCATGGCAAGTATTTATACGTAATGCAAATCACCCTTATAGATTTCGGGGTGATTAAAATTCAGTAAAAATCATCTTGCACGTTTTGATACATTTTTCTTAAACCCCTTATGAATGAGCCCTAAGACAATACTATATTTACAGTCTATCGCCTGTGTATCGCAGAACAGAATATTTAAACTTGTATGTATTATACATATAACCCAACCCAGAAAAGGAGTCCTGAGCATATAATAGAGCTTGTTGACCCTCAATTAAAGAAAAAAGTAAAGATGATATTTTTGCTGATATGATCTAATTGTGTTTTCACATGAGCACCTACAAGCAAGGCCTCCGTGCTCTATATGGTGAAAATAAAATCAGTTTCCATGGTAACCCTTCATTATCAGGCAGTTACTCCGCTTTAATTACACAGCTCCAGACAGTCATTTAAAAAAGGGCATTTTTCAAAATGGAATACATTTGCGAGTTTAAATATAGAACATCTTCCTAATATCTAATATTATAACTCCCTAGTAGAACGCTGAAGAGATTATTCCATTTTAGAAGTCTCTGCAAGAATAGTTTTATTTATTTTTTCACACTAAATTTATATATATATCTGAATGTCATTACAGCATCGCATGGAACATTAACTGAATTGAGTCAATACCCACATTGCGTTATTAAAAGCTAAGCGTAGGTTTTGTTTTGGAAAATAAGCTTGTGAAAACCAGCGTACGTCTTGCCATAATGATGTATAAAATGACCTTTATTATAGGCTTCCGAATATCACTCAAAGGTGCATAGAGATCCACTTAGTTGCAAAAATCAATCTTCCTTACCTAGATTTAATAGCTTATCAAATAATAATGATAATGCTCAAATATTCTTTTGCAGTCAAAAGCAGTCGAACGAGAGAAAATACTGTCATTTTTTGGGGGAGAGAAGGTGATGTTCCTCTTAGAATCATTACCAAAACAGTCGTTTAATTGAGTATTAGAACGGCAACGTGTTTGCTCAGCATGACGATAATCCTGAATCTAACCCTGGATTCAGGGACAGGGGTTGCAGTCCCTGCTCCGATGGGAAAGTTCCTTTTTGGCTGTCTCTCTTTCGAATAGGCAGCCATTTTACAATTATTTTTTATGAATGGGTGAGTATGTCGATCGACATACTTACGCTTTCGTTTTCTCGGGTCTCGACGCTCCGCAGAAGACCCGCCGCTGACAGCTCCAGAGAGGTGAGTAACCTCTCTAGAGTCTTAGTGTTGGGGAACTAAAGGTTAGGCTCTTAGGAAGGGGGGGCTAGGGCCAAAGAAGGGGAGGGTCAGGGTCAGGCTGCAGGGAGGGGGGTCTTGGGGTTGGGCTATAGACAAGGGAGTATTAGGGTCAGGCTAGGGAGAAGGGAGGGTTAGGGTTAGGCTATAGAGAAGGGAGTATTAGGGTCAGGCTAGGGAGTAGAGAGGGTTAGGGTCAGGCTGCGGGGAAGACAGGGTTAGGCTAATGAAAGGGGAGTGTTAGGGTTAGAATTAGAGGAAGGGTTGGGATAGTGTTTTGCACTTACCTATCGGAACACCGTGTTCCGTGCTTCGGGGATCAATTGCTATGCCTCATTGAGGCATAAGCAATCGATATTGGCTGGATGAGAACAGCACTATTAGTTAGTGGGGACCCACACCCAGGGAACATATCTATCACAGCAGGGTAACACTGGGAGAGTATATGTGGGGTTGTTGAAATTAGAATATTTGGCAGTGTTCCTGTGCCTAAAAACTTTATTGTAACTCCTCTCCTGTCTAAACTGATCGCTGTCAAAATAGTGATTTCCTGTAACTGTAACTACTTCCCGGGTGAGTGATTTACTCCCATATTTTAACCCTGATCCCTACTTAGAATTTTAATATCCATTTATTAAAGTTTGTGCCACAACAGAGGACTTTTAGTAACGCAACAGAATAACATGAATTATACAATACTTTTACATCTAAAGGCTGCAGCCGTAAGTAGATAATGGACCAACTCCCCCATATTCCCCCCTCTGTCCCTTTATTCTTGTAGGTAGATTACATAGCACCAGGAAATTATTCTGATTATGGCTTTATAGGCTACTGAAGTGTCAGCTGGGAACACTGGATGTAGCAGCATTAGTGTAATCTGTTTTAGTCATCGGAATAATCATATTTTCCATTGCTGGTCAAAGTTTGACCTTTTATGAAGACAAAGAAAATCTCCATGTCATATAATAGAAACCATATGTGGTACATCTGTTCTGGTGGAATGTGTCTGAGCGGTCTTCACGTATCGGGAAAAGCCATGAAAATGAACGTTTTTCTAAGCATCTTTGGAACATTAGGAATTCGGAGAGAGAGAGATTTAAACGGTGACTAAAAACTGCAGAGTAATTTCACTCTCTCTGGTTGTTTCAGTGTTTTAAACCAAGTCCTGCACCAGAGAAATCTATAATTGCAGATGGAATTAAAGCTGTTCATTAATTGTGTGCCATAAACAAAGGCAAAATATTATCCCTGCATGTAAAAAATAAAATCATTTGCATTCCCCATTATTCTGGTTCACATTTGTGCCGGTTTTGGTATTTTAAAGCTATTAATCCAGATCCTTCAACATGACCCATTCCTTTAGGTACAAAATTCTGTACTCTCTTCCTGTGCTTCCTACAATCCGTTACTATGGTAACCACCTTTGTTTTTAAACATCAGTTAATTCATTAAAACCAGTTGAGTGGCGGTTGGAAGCTCCGGAGTGGAATGTTTTGTGACTGGTGGAATGGGTCATATTGGAGAGTCTGGAGTAACAACAAAAATGAAGTGCAAATTTGAACCAGAACAACCCACTGTGCTCCCCAGACTAGGCACGCTAAGGGTGCATTCCCTTCGTATGCGATGGGAGATCCACTGCACAGCAAAAGCAGAGCTTTGAATCGGGTTTGTCATTTGTAAACATGGGTCAAACACATCATCCAGCTGGGAAGGAACTACAAGTCTCAGAGTGCCCTGACAGCTGCTATCTACCATAGAGCCTTAGCTGGTCTGCCAATGGCTTTAGAGATTTTGTGCCATGTTAGAATCTTCTAAAAGCTATGACAATTTTTTTTAATTTGATCACGTCTCTGGTCGTCTTCTGGGTATACCTTTCCGGTTTGGACCAGCTGCTTTGTTTTGGTCTTATTATAAACCAGTGGAATGTTACTTTTATTTAACTGGTTTCTAGTAACTATCTATAGTAGGCCTGGCCAACCTGTGGCTCTCCAGATGTTCTGAAACTACAACTCCCAGCATGCTTTGTCAATTATTATCTATACCCTTGCAGGTAAAGCATGCTGGGAATTATAGTTTCACAACACCTGGAGAGCCACAGGTTGGCCAGGCCTGATCTATAGCATCGGGACATGAGAGGTCACATGAGCTATAGACGGACAGACCATAGAGTCACAACCGCTAATTGATCATTTTGCGGAATTCCCACCAATCAAATGTTGTACTTCTGTGCAATAATTCTCTACGATACAGACATATTCAAGTTGTTTTACAGGATGTAGTCACAGGTAATTACTTTCTGCTTTTGTGATAGGGATTAAGATCGGAGTGAAATAAAATGGTAGTCTGGAAGAGTTTTACTTTACGCTTCAGTTTTTCTTCACAATATTGGGCTGGATTTACTAAACTGTGAGAGAGAGAAAAGGGCAGATGTTGCCCATAGCAACCAATAAGATTCTGGTTTTCATTTTCGTATTACATACTAGAGATTGTCAGCTGGAATCTGATGGGTTGATGAGCTGTTGTGCTAAAACGGCCACAATCTAATAATAATATAATGGAACACCCTGTTACGCTAGCGCGGAGCCAACGGAAGATCACACGGGCGGATCAGCTGCTTTGCCCTTTTTTTAAATGTATTTATTTTATTATTTATCTTTTGTGTTCTCTCCCATAGTGCAGCTCCATAGTAACTATAAGAAAATATCTTTCCTGCATGAAGTGTGAAAAGGAGGGGGAGAAACTAAAAAGGCCGTAATCGACGCTCTGGTCATTAGCAGCTGGTTTCACCTGACAGGTTCCGCAGTCTGTTCCTGTCTCTTGATGGCCAGAAGCGTAGGACGCTGTCATCATTCAGTATTGATGTGCGCTGGGCTCCTGGGAATCCAGGTTCAGCTCAGACTTCTTAGAAATAGGAGAAAGTTGTCAAAGCTTGCCAAAAACTTTCTTTATATGAGATCACAGTATCCTGGACGGGAAAAGAAGTAGCTTTATATAAAAGAAATGAAATTGAGATGCGGGCGGCTCTTTTTCTGAGTTTTATTTTATTTTATTTCGCTGACAAAACAGAGGGTTTCACCAGTCTATCAGCTATTTGTGTGTCCTTATTAGAAATCTCCCATATACCCTCCTGGATCATTTATCAGCAGCGTCCATAAACATGTGCAATAAAATACTAGACTGCGCTGCACACAGAACAGACTGCGCGATACGGAGATCAGCCTCCCAGCAGAGGAGACTAATGCGGAGCCATTTCAACAAGCTCTGTACAAAACAACTGTGCAGACTAGACCCTGTTCTCCGCTATCAAGGTCTAGGTTTCTATGGCAACTGTAAGCCTGATAGTGGGGCGTATTCAGAGATCCGTTTTTAAAAGGTACGCAACTATACGCACAGGCAGCGCAAGGAAACGCCCACCAACACCCCCGACACTCCCCTCTCCCGGACGTGCTGTCGGTGACTTACACGTCCATAGACCTCTCTGTTCTATATGTCTGTACTTACGTGCGAATATGCGCTCCGTCCGTGCGATTCTTGATAAACACGCCTCCATACATTCATTTAAATGCCTCCCCCCACCCACTTTTATGTAAATTTTCCTGGACGTCTGATTTCCAGGTGTATGTCCCCAAGTGTGATTCACATGAACGCCCGTTAGGCACTTCCATGCGTATAGTCTGCGTAAACTACGTACATAAAGTTACGACGCATGCGCTGTTGATCTGATCCTAAAAATACGCACGGAACTTCTCCTTAAAAGCGGATCTCTGAGTACGGCCCGGTGTGTTTAATGCTGTGACCCAAAGTAACCTTTTTCCAAGGTTCGTGAATTTAAATGTCTGGGGTTTTTTTTGTTTTTTTTTTTTGTCTTTTTAAATGTTTGTCATCCATGGAAATATTGTTTTTCTGCTATAACTGTTCTTAGAAAACTTTATATTGCACCCACCCAACACACATCACTCACCATCAACCACAACACCTCCATATTCCTTTTCACACTCATTTTAGTTAAAATCCCCTCTCGTTATTCCCCATGTAATGAAGAGTTAAGGTGGTGCTTGCTGGGGCAATGCATCAAGAAACACAGGAGGCTGAATATTTAGATTGACCCTATATTTGTCCATCACTGTAGCAAGCAATAAAATAGTGTCTGCTTTTACACACATTAATGTGCTAATAAAAATGCAAGTTGTTTGATATAAAGTAGTCCTTTCTAGCTTTGGTTTATGAATCCTTACCACCTAACAGTCCTGATTAGGCATTTTTTTTAATGAAGGAGTGGTGGTTAAGGGGCTGTTTCGCGCTATCAGCGTTCATGGCTCTCTAGGGTGTAGCCACACCCACTTCAGCGCTATAGCCGAATCCCTACGCCAGTGTCGGGAAATACGTAAATCGAGGTTGGACTGTGTTGCTATATTTAATAATTTGTTTTGTTTGTATCTTAAATATAAATGCATTTTCTCTTTTAGTATCACAAGGTTGTCATGTTGCAACTAAAGACTAAGGACATAGGGCCTGATCCAGACATACGCTCGCAAGCGATCGTACGCTGGTCGTAAGCGTAAAAACGGCAGAAAAAACGCACTGCGCATGTGCAGAGTTACAACTTCCGGTCATACCAAAGATCTTTTCGTAGCGGCGATTCAGGCGTCCGTATTCTTTCTGTATTTTCCAATGACGAGGCGTGTTTATATTACGAAGTTAGTACGGACGCTGGAGTTAGGGAATGTAGGCGGGGGGGGCCATTTAAATTGTACAGTATGAGTGTGCTTAGCCCGGCACGATCGAAAATTCGTACTGACGCCGGGAAAAGTTAGGGTAGGGTTCAGCCGGCGCACGGAGGTAATGGTAAGGGGAGTGAAAGTTTTTACGTTGAAGCGATAATACGCTCCGCTCTCATGCGTAGGTCTGGATCAGGCCCATAGACTAAATGTTGTCCTTATTAGTAATTAGGGTCTGGATTCATAGTTACATGGTTTTAGTGTTACGTGCGTTGTTTTTAGAGTTGAGCTGCTACACATGCGTAGTTGCTTATTTATGCTATCTATGTACCATTTCTGTCCGTAGATTGCCAACATACCTAAGACAAAAACTACGTCACTGCGAATCCGGACTTAAATGAGGTGTACATCGTTGAAGTTTTTTTTTTTTACTGATGGGTACCAGCCCTTTTGGTTGCAGACAGCTGTACGCCTTCGTTGAGTACAACTCGCTCATTTTTCTGCATCTTGTTTTGTGCAGTACTAAAACCCGCAAAATATGTCAAAATCCCGCTACATGTGCGCAATTGAGGATGAGGCCCTCGGTGAAGGTGTGAAGGGCGCACAAACCTCTGCAGTTTGCTCCATCCTATAAATGAGATAACTGGAATATTTTACTCATTCATCTTATCATATTTACATTACACAAATCATTTAGAGGGGATTTAAAACCATTTTTTCCTCGTAGGGGAGGTTTTTGTAATACGTACGAGACATCTTGTCAGTATCTCCTCTTAAAACGCACTGCGGGGAACCTTTCCCCGGCCCAAATTGACTAATAAGACAGGACAGTCGCTTCCGGTAAGGTCACAGTGTCAAATATCTTCACGGTTGTCATGGCATGGGACCGTTTACATATGCATGAGACTATTACAAGAGGCCTGTAGATGTTGTTTATAATTGTTACATTGCGTCGTCATTATTGCAATTCCTGCACTGTTTGTTTTGATGGACATTTTTATTTATTTTTTGGGAACTGTTATTACACAGATCATGTATCCAGTGCAAAATACACCGAGGAAATATGTATCTAGTCTCCAGGTGTTACTGTAAAGATTCCACCTCTTTCAGTCTTGTTTTCTCTTACCTTGGCTGTTGGACATATCCTTTCTTTTTTTCTTGAATAGGCAACATAGACTTTTACCGTTTTATACGCTAGTCTACATTTCGTAATGCAAAATTTCACTGTTTTCACCTAATTTGCGTATCATTTAGGCGCGAGGTTCACATCGTTGCATTCAATGAACGCAATTTTAGCACCTGTATATTAAAATCGAGCCCAAAAAAATCCTATGAAAACCATTGAGCACGCAATAAAACGCTATTCAATTGTGAAACATCGCACCTAATGCAGTGAAGAAAATTGCACCTCTGAGGGGAGCGCATTCCAATAACCGTTAATGGGAGTGAAATTAATAAATGTTTGTTTTATGTTTTTTCATAAACAATATTTGTGTGTTTATATTATATTGATTGGTAAATATCAATTTCAGATATAATTATGTTGATCTGTGTGGTTTTCATGTTTGTAGATTTGTAGATTCCCCCCTCTGCAAAATAGAACCTTCCAGTATTTATTACAATATAAATATGTGTTGCTTGTTATATTCTTTCTACTATCCTGAGACAGAAGAGAGAGAATCTCATCAGACGGCTAAGCACTCTTTTATGGTGCACATTTATTACCAGTTTGCATATTGCTTTAGTATAGATGAGTATTTTATAGTAATGTATAAACAATAGATTGCATAGTGGCTGCAGGGCTTTAAAAAAAAACAATCAATAAATAAACCGCTAAAATCGGGACGCTGCGATGATAAAGCTGCATTGGGTCCTAAGTTTCTGTCCTGAAGCAAACCTTTCTCTATTACAGGAGATGGATTGTCCATAGCTTGGCAGGTGTGTCACTGTCATCAGATACCTGCCATTTTAATATCTCCCAGCTATCTCTATGGAGAGTCCCATGTAGTACATGTATTAGAGAGAGGTTTTTGCTTCAGGTCAGTAACTTAGGACCAGATGCATCCTTATGGATAGCTCCATAGTAAATCGTTAAGGTCAGTTACTGGAAATCCAAGGTACTTGCCTGCAGGGTGAGTCCACAGGAAACAGGAATTTCCTATGCTAGTGCCTCTTGCTAGTAACGTCGCGATTTGCAAAGGAGAAGGGTGCGAATGCGATGTTCACAAACATCAACGCACCTCAGCCAATTGCAGCGCGGTGTTGATATGATATCGATGGCATGTATTTCCATGGAATAACTGGGTGTGATGTCCGTGATGAACATACCGCACCCACTTTGCTGACATAATCGCGTTTAATTGCATCTGGGTCTCTGTAATGATAAAACCAGTGACTGTCTCCACGATGCTCCATATATCATTACCATGAAGGAAACAAAGATATCCTTCTAATCATTTCTGTGCTTCCAGTGCTAGAAGAATTATGGTAATATATTTGGGAAAGGTCTGGCTGGCAAATGATATCATTCTGAGAGCCTGGGTTATGATGATGGGTGTGGTATATTAGCTATAAAATCATTTTTATGACCTTCGCTCGAAACTTTAGGTCACCAGTGTATGAATATCTGTAGAAAATACACTCACCGGGAGCCTTATTCTGATAACCCTAAGGCTTATAGTATCGTTATACTGACCTTAGTGGTGTAGATAGTGAATAGTCAGACACAAAAACACACACTTACCTTAACCTTCACCGTCCCCTCACTGCAGCCTAACCTTAATCCATCCCCTCACCGCAGCCTAACCTTAATCCATCCCCCTCACTGCAGCCTAACCTTAATCCATCCCCTCGCCGCAGCCTAACCTTAGCGGTCTCCTCGCCGCAGCCTAACTTTAGCGGTCTCCTCGCCGCAGCCTAACTGTAGCGCCTCGCCGCAGCCTAACCTTAGAGGTCCCTTCAGCGCAGCCTAAATTTAGCGGTCTCCTTGCCGCAGCCTAACCTTAGCGGTCACTTCAGTACAGCCTAAATCTAACTGTAACCTAACAATATACTATCCCTAAACCTAAAACAAACAGTAAAAATTTTGTAAAATATATTCATCCGTCCATGCTGCATAGGACCCGATACAATTGAACTTGAAACCCGCGTTATTTTGGTTGCGATGCAAATTCCGCAAACTTGGCGTGGATTTTTATATGCACCCAATAGAGTTGCATATTAACATCCGCAAACTTTGGCTACTATAATAGCCGGTTATAAGCGCAATTGGCATCGGCCTAACCTTTGCGGTCTCCTCGCCGCAGCCTAACCTTTGCGGTCTCCTCGCCGCAGCCTAACCTTTGCGGTTTCCTCGCCGCAGCCTAACCTTTGCGGTTTCCTCGCCGCAGCCTAACCTTAGCGGTCTCCTCGCCGCAGCCTAACTTTAGCGGTCCCCTCGCCGCAGCTGAACCTTAACGGTCCCCTCCGCGTAACCTAAACTTAGCGGTCTCCTCGCCGCAGCCTAACCTTAGCGGTCACTTCAGTACAGTCTAAATCTAACTGTAACCTAACAATATACTATCCCTAAACCTAAAACAAACAGTAAAAATTTAGTAAAATATATTAATCCGTCCATTCCGCATAGGACCCGATACAATTGAACTTGAAACCCGCGTTATTTTGGTTGCGATGCAAATTCCGCAGATTTGGCGTGGATTTTTATACGCACCTAATAGAGTTGCATATTAACATCCGCAAACTTTGGCTACCATAATAGCCGGTTATAAGCACAATTGGCATCGCAACCAAAATAACATGGACTTTGCTTTCAATTGATTCGGACTCGCAGAGTCCAGAAATGTCCAGCAGGTGTCTTCATTGATCCAGGTGTCACCGTAACCTGAAGAATTGTCAATCCGGCGTCCTCTGATACAGCCTCGCTGGTAAGCATATGAAACGCGACAGATCCCCATGTAAATCTGTTCTGAATTTGGAAAACATGATATAGATTTCATGGGCACGGGTTACTCCCGCCCTCCCGGTTTCCTCTGTAAAATGTCTGAACTCCGACCCCATCACAACGTTTTTGAAACTCAGTTTATTACAGCTGTAAACATGTTGCGCACAGCTGCGTTTTAGCTAAATAACATTCCATAGATTTAGTTTGAATACCAGCCCGTTGTCCTCAGTCATCTCCCCTTTACATTAAAGCTGAACAGCTGCGTGGATGTCACGACATGAGGTTTGGGAGCCTCGTCTGCCTGTCTTATATGCAGCATGTGCTTCAAATGTAAGGAAATAAAAAATAACCCAGTACTGAAAGTTGTCGGCCTGATCCTGATTTAGTGGCGTTAAGCTGCCTATAGATTGGAGTGATTATCGGCCCGATCTTCCAATTATCGGGTGATCGGGCAAATAATCACTCTAATTAGTGGATGTAATCAATATTTGACACCCCACATTAATGCACCAGATCTGGTGCAATTATTTGGGGTTTTGGCATGTGTGATTTAATTATGGCGCTAGTGCACGAAAATTTAAGGGGACCAATCGGCTTACTGAATGACTCCCTATACTTTAAGTGCCTCCCTCTTCTGTTAGGGTTATCGGTACCAGCAGGAGAGGTGTATGGTGCCGATAACGGGACATTTCCCTGGTGAGATCGATAATCGACGCAACGTATGGCCAGCTTTAGGGGATTTAGGGAAGCCTCTTGTGTAGGGCTACCTTATCTTACCGTGCGTAGTTTTCTTCTTAAGAATCAAATTGCGCATGGACAATGCCTCTCCTCGCTTACCCGACTAATCTAAATCCCTCCCCCCTACCACTTATTTCCCGAGGTAGCATTAGCGCCTCTTTCTAACTAAATTACTCTGTGCGGTCATGAAAAAATATATATCCGGATCAGTCGCGCTATTACACTGCAGCCAAAATGAAGGATAAAAGAGGATCCTACCCCCTCTAATAGCAACTGAGACAAATGATAATATAATCCCTCGAATTAGTGCTGTGCAGCTAAAAAATAATTAATAAATAGGGTCGGGTGTACAGTCAACTAAAATGACACTGTCCCTTTAAAAGTCAGTGAAGGTAGGTTGCTGAAAACGTTGATTGGCGATGTTGATAATTAAACATCCATATTGCACATTTGTAAAATCCAAGAGAAAAGAAAAGTTAAGTATAACATTTATTATGTCCAACAAACTGACACAAACTCACTTTGTCAGTAAAAAACACACATAAAAAACATAAGGAATAAAACCACAGGAGGATCCGAAAGGAAACCTCCTTAAGGTTAAAGGACACCCCCCCGGCAAAAGTTTCTCGTACCCGGCGTGGAGCAGATGGTGAAAAAGGTCCCGTCACAGATGCAGGATGGACGCAAAAAGCCCTGGGTCCGTCCAAGATGGTGAGTGCGGCAAGCGGTCGGGATGCTGAAGGCGTCCGGAGTGGAGAGACACGCTGAGGAGTCCTAGGGTTACCGGCTGACGCGTTTCGAGGGGCAAAGCCTCTTTATCGAAGTGGTAGTGGTAGTTACTCTGTGTGGTCTTTAAAGACTGCATGGAGGCGATCTATGCACCTAACTGGTACATAGATTGCGTAATTGACCTACTATGCATTTCGTTAATCTGCGCACCTAAGAAGCCAAAGCTTCTTAGGTGTGAATACAGTCCTCTGTTCCGTCCACTAGGAGGTCTGTATGGGATCCATAGTGGAAGAAGCTCTTGATCTGATGTTAAGCAACACCTGGGGAGCCACAGATTGACAAGGCCTGCTGTAGTCTATCTTTTTGCACTCACCTGTTCACGTCCGCTACTCCATCTCCTACAAAAGCTCTTCTATAGCAAACCCCTTGTGCTCCCTTCATCACCTTCCCCACCTTCCTCGTGCCTGTAGTCAATCAACTTTTTCCCCCTACCTGTAGTCCTCAACTTCTTGTCTTATGGTATGGTCTCATTACAGTCTAATCTGTGTCTTATGTAATTGCTATTTTTCCATCTTTTGTTTTTTTCTTGATCTGCTTTTCCATTTGCCGTCTGCAGACTTCATGATTTTTCAACCCTGCAAGAATCCTTAGTTCTGTTTTACAGACCGTCTGGGCAGGAGGGAGACCTCTTGCATTAAATGCAGTTCAGTCTCTATACTTTATATTCCATTGTTATGGATGTCATTTAATAAAACACATTCATCTGTTTCAACTGGACATCATTAAAGATTATGGCATCTCTCCATCCCCTGGGATAATTATTAAATGCTGGCTTCCTGTGCTAGCTGTGAATTGTAATTCTGTCATGAGAAATGCAGGGAAGGTGTTTATTCCTGGCGTTATTGCTATCTGTTCTGTAAAGGTGTTTGGGATTACTATATTTACACGCTACCTGTGATTCCTGAGGTGTGAAATGAATCTATAGACTCCTGTGCACAAGCTGTGGCTATTGTAATTCTGGAACACGTCTGTTAAGAGAAAGGACTTGCAGAACTACCGTTATATACCCAGGAGCAGTGTTTTTAACAATTGAGCTTAAATTGGAAGATAGCTTGGTTTTTATTTATTTTTTGTTAGGAGTTACTATCGTGTAACGGGATGTGGCATTTTGCATAGGTAAACCAGGGATGATTATATTTTCCAAGACTTTACCTCTCAACTGCTGTTAGCAATTAATATCTTCAAATAGTTATTGCATAAATCCTTTACTGCTGTATAATTAGTATACTTGGTAGGGCAGGATATGTACATAATTGTTATGACTTAAACTGTGTCTAAAACACCAAACTGGTTAATGCCAATTCTTGGCACTGACAGAAATTTAGTCCCAGCTGGTAAAATGTCCCGTTCATCATTGCTGTTGGCTTGCGTTTTATTGGGACGTCTTGCCAGGTGTAGATGAGGGCAAGACAAATCGGTGCACAATAAACAAGATTATATCAAGCCCTCTTGGATATTGTACTGGATATGGCAATATTGCTGAATAGACAGACCCTATAGTAAACATTGCATAGAAACATAGAAAGTGATGGCAGATAAGAACCCATGACCCATCCAGTCTGCCCATTTGATTATATAAAACTATACTGACCCTAGATCCTTTTTAACTATCAATTTAGTGTAAAATGTAGGATATCCTTTTATTTATCCCAAACATGTTAATATATGTGAAAGCTGCTATCATATTCCCCCTGGCTCTTCTCTGCTCCAAGCTATACATGTTTACTTTCTCTAGTCTCTCTCTGTAAGTTGTGTGACACAGGCCATGTACCATTATAGTTGCTCTTCTTTGCACAGTCTCTAATGCATTGATGTCTTTCTGGAGATATGAAACCAGAATGGAAGCTGCTCAATCAATTTATTAAGTAAATGTTAAACAGGTGCATGAAAGGCAGGGGGTTAACCTGCTAGCCACAGAAACAAAGGGAAAAATTGCCCCAGCACTCTGCCATAAACCAGTAACAAACTATACTGTTCTATCTGTAAAATAAAACACAGAAATGTTCGTTACGCATATTTGTACAAATATGAGATAAGCCACCAGCCACCTCAGGAGACACCCCTTAAAGTCTCCAAAATGGCTGCTGTGGATCAGCTCTCCCTGTCAGCAACTGATCCCAGACATGCCCACAAACAGAATAAAACCAGAATGGAAGCTGCTCAATCAATTCATTAAGTAAAAGTTTCTGGAGATATGGCCTTCAGAACTGAACACAGTATTCCAGGTGAGGCTGCACCAATGACCTGTAAAGTGACATTACTACTTCTGTCCTTTTGCTACTAATTCCTCTCCCTATACAACCAAGCATTTGACTTGCCTTTCTTGTTGCTTTGTTACATTGCTTGTCTACTTTTTTGCATTGTTACATTGCTTGTCTACCTTTGTTGTTGCTTTGTTACATTGCAACATTGACGGGGACTAAATGATACTGTTTGACAGGCATTTAAAAGGGTCTTATTGACCAGCATAATAGCAGCTAGTGTTCATTTCACCCCTGTTATGGATTACTGTAGTCCTTACCCCTTCTTAAGGTGTACTCATCAGTGACCCAGCCACTGGTGTCATTAATTGTTCATTACACACACGATCCACTGTTGCAAACTAGCTCTCTATTCACTAGAGATTAGAAACCTGCTCAACACTTTCTACCCATTAACTGGTGGGGTCATTAAAGGGTATTAAGCCGTTTGACCAACATGGTTTCCAAGCTCTTAATTGACTGGGATTTAGAATTGTAATGTGCTATTACTAAAAAATAAATGAAACTGTCATTTTGAATTATGTTTTATTTTATAGCATATCTCAATATTACTCCGTCCTTTTTTCCAGGTGTTACCATGAAGCTAATGGATGAAGTAGCTGGGATTGTGGCTGCCCGTCATTGTAAGACAAACATTGTTACAGCGTCTGTAGACGCCATCAACTTTCATCGCAAGATTCAGAAAGGTGCGGTTTTAAATAATATTGCAAATGGCCTGTATATGTCTTATATTTCTGGAATATTTGTCTTTATTTCTTAGACAATAGGGACACCTTCAACAGGGATTTTTCCAAAATCTGGCTATTTAGTTTAAGCTTTCATGCTTATTATAAAGTAAACACAAATCTGTGTATATTATTTAAAAATGTACATCTGTATTCCAACATTTGGGTAATGTGTTGGTATTTTCTCCATAATTTGCACTAATGCTGGCCAAACACCAGAAAGATTATAGGTCCCAACAGGAGGTGCCCCAATAACTGGACCAAAGCCGCTAGAGAAAAGTCAAGATATTGGTGCCACTGACCTCTTCTGCTAGGACCAATAACCCACACTGAAGAGGGGCGGGTCTGCTAAGATTGGCGGTAGGCTCTAGCAGCTGATTAGCTGCACGATGCTCCAGTCAATTTTTGAACTGATTGGATGCACAGACGGCTCATGCGGCTAGCTGATAGGCTGGCTGTTAGAGAATCTCTGGTCTTTGAGGCACCTTCACCTCCTGGTTAGAGATTCTCCATTTTTTCTGACAGCATAATTATCTACGTGTACGACAGAAATAATAAAATTAATGAAAACTCCGCTACAGCCTTTTAGATTGCAGGTTTTTTTAATCTACATGGATATCAATATGCTCTCAACGAAGTTAGTGACCTCACAGGGTAACTTTTATTGAGCTGACGTTATTTGCATAGGGCATTGAACTAGTCTTTAAATATTGAAACTTGAATTATATGTGTTGTAATATTTATGTAGCTGGAATTCATAAAAGTC
>WWET01000107.1:347767-361055 GCA_011038615.1 Limnodynastes dumerilii
GCAGCTGCTGAGATGCACAGGGACAGAACGGGTTTCAATAAATATTGTTTTATTGCTGATTCTCTGTGTAAGGGGGACGTGACAGGACAGCTTCTCTCTGCCCATCTGCACAGCCGTGTTCTCAGTTTCCCAGCCTTCTACAGTGCAGTAACATACAGAACATTGGGAGGACATAGAGGTCCAGATTTACTAAGCTGCTGGTTTGGAATCAGATTCTACCTCTCATTTAACTATTACATATTACAGTATGTTGCTCTGGGCAACCACATTTCCAAACTCTGTTTAGTAAATCTGGCCTAGAAAGGCTGAACCCAGTCCAGGGATATTAGGAAATGGCTTTAGCAAAACAGCTGGGAGTTCACACAGATCCACAATGTCTGCGGCTTAGGTCCGCAGGGTGACAACTTCCATTGGATGTCATTATTGGTCCTCTGACTGGCCCCTCAGCTGTTTGTAAGAGCACCATACCGTGTATTGGCTACGATGCTACACCCACCCCATCCCTGGGGTCTTAAGAGGTCATGACGGGGGCCCCCATTGACTGGACCTGGGAATCCTAAGCTCTTTGATGCACAGACACAGGACTAGAATATGCTTCTTGTGCTCTTTAAACACCTACAGGACCCGATGCACTGACCCGTGATGCCTGGTCGCGGTGCTCATTCCACAAAGTTACATCGCAGATTTTATCTTGTACTTCATAGAGGCGTGTTACAAGCCGCAAAGTTTTCTTACCATAATAGAGGGGAATAGGCGCACTTCACTCTTATTCCCTTCTTCGCGGTCAGTTGAATTGGGCCCTTAGATTCCAGTTAGCACCCCTAATTTTGTGGCTTCTCACTTCCCAACATACTGGTATTATCTCCTCCGCTCTGTCCCCGCTCTCTCCTCCGCTCTGTCCCCGCTCTCTCCTCCCCTCTGTCCCCTCTCTCTCTCCTCCCCTCTGTCCCCGCTCTCTCCTCCCCTCTGTCCCCACTCTCTCCTCCACTCTGTCCCCGCTCTCTCCTCCACTCTGTCCTCACTCTCTCCTCCTCTCTGTCCCAGCCTTCTCCTGCGGCAGAGTACCAATCAGTTAACCCCGGTGCATTACAGCAGATTAATCATTATAGACCAGGTGTTCTCAACCAGTGCTACTTGTATAACTTGAGTTACTTGGACCCTTGTCTCGGGAGTGCATAGGGATGTGAGGAGGTATTTAAACCAGTTAATGGCATATTTATTCAAATATCGTGGGGGCTGAATGGAATATGTAGAAAATGTGCCTCAAAATTACTGCAAAAAACACATAAAACTAAATGAAAAAGGTCTGTGGGTACTAAGCAGACGTCTGCGTGATATGATCTGATATGAGAGAGGTGCTTGACCTGATTCCGTGCTATGTAACCGGTGCTCCAGAGGTAGAGGACGGAGAGCTGCTGTTATAGACCATCGCTTTGTGAGATTTTTACAAGGTGATAAATATACTCGTTATAAAGTCATTACTCACATTTCTCCCAGACAGCCCGAGACATTGCAATCTTTTTCTCATTTTGCTGTGTGTGGGCTGTGCAAATTCCTAATCAGAACGAGGTTATATTAAGAAGCCTGGATTCCATTCGTTTCATATCCACATCGCACTATTATTAGAAAACACAGCATTAAATCATTTATTTCTCACTGCTGATCAGCGGCCACCACTGAAAAACTAAATTCTTGCTCCAGGTCTGCAATGCTGCTGTTTTAGGTTTAGGTAAAAGCAAAAAAAAAAGTTGAATATGACGTTTATACCTAAGAGGAGCATTGGGAAATATTTACAGTAGCAAATAAGTTATCTTGAAGTGTGTCTGGTCAAGCTGCATGGACTTGTAGATGAATAGTTTTCATGCTTTCTTTCCAAATAATGCGTTGGAACTAGACTAAGTCGTAGTGTTGAGATGAGTCTGAATATACCATTGCTCTGTTCTCCTGTGTTTCTTGCGCCTTTTGTTTCATTATACAAATGGGTTATTTGTATGGTAATTCTTATAAATTTTGATATTTCATGCTAAATTTCTGTACTATTTTACATGTGAATTCTACATAGATTGAATGTTTCATGATTCAAAATGACTTGTACAAAATGCATATATATGTATGATACGGACTTATCAATAAAACATATTTTAAAAAAAAGGAGCTTGAAATTAAGGCCCTGATTCAGAGGCTGAAAATAAGAACTTAAAGTTACACCTGGGCTAAACCATGTTGATTTCAGAGGAGTCAAATGTCATTTGTTGCAACAGTATTATAGTTAAAAGGTGATGTTTCCCAGCTCAAGTCTAATTAGCAGTTTAAAAGTGAAGCTGATCAGGTATCTGTGTGCAATAAGTAAAAGCAAAGCATTCCCCCTGCATGCATAGAATAAAATTAACTTGACTCCCCCTGAAATCAACATGGTTTTGCCCAGGTGTAACTTGAAGTTCTTATTTTCAGCCTCTGAATCAGGCCATATGTCTGTAAGGTATGTGTCCCTAAGATATATGGTCGATATTGTGTTGCAGTGTTTAGGATGAAATGGGAGTTGTATAGTGGAGACTACAATACTGCCTGTATTGTATAGCAGCGGCTATGATTTGCTTTCTTTTATTGTGTTTACAAGATTGTGTTTTATGGGTGATTGCAGGGGAGTCATATTTCATTTGCTACAAACAGTATTAGAGATGAGAGGTGGTGTTTCCTATCCCAAGTCTAAATAACAGTGTGATAGTAACGCTGGTCAGTATCTGAGTGCAGTAAGCAATTCAAAGATATATCAGGGTTGCCGACTCTCCTGGAATATCCGGGAGACTCACGAAATGTGGGCAGTTCTCCCGGTATCCCGGGAGAGGCAGCAAATCTCCCGCAAGCCCTACCAGCCAGCAATTACTTCTGTTACTAGGGATGTGCGTCCATCCCCTGAAACGCTAGAAAATACAGGAGTGATTGAGAGGGGCGGGGCTTAATGATGCGATTTGCATAAATTGCATCATTAAGCCCCACCCCTAGAAGAAATCAATGGCTTCCCTATGGGATCTCCCGGAGGGAAGCTCTAAAAAGTTGGCAACCCTGAGATATATCCCTGCATACAAAGACTACAATTATATTGACTCCCCCTGCAATCACCATGGTTTAGCCCAGGAGTAACTTTCCTCTCTTAATTTCAAGCCCAGTGACTGCCCATCTCTGGATCACACCTTAAATGCCGTCTTAAATGCGATTCTCGACTTTTTCTGGGGGTAACACCATTATCCACTATGGAATCTCGAGCTTCACTTCTCAGCGCCGGATTTACTAAACTGCGGGTTTGGAAAAGTGGAGATGTTGCCCATAGCAACCCATCAATTTCTAACTCACTTTCTTTTTACATACTCGAGAATGTCAGCTAAAATCTGATTGGTTGATATGGGCAACCCCGCAGCTTAGTAAATCTGGCCCTAAGAGTCAGGCACAGAGGTGCCATTATTGAGTTTAGAGGGTGGAGTCTCCCCTGGAGCCCAGGACTGGGATACAGTTGCCCTTGCGAGGGGCCGGATTTTGAAGAGGGTTAGACTGTGGGAGAGGGAGGTTTAGGGGTAGGAAAGGGTTAAGGGAAGGGTTAGGTTAAACACTTACCTTTTGGTGAATGTCCCTTCGAGACTCCACCAGTCGCATTACCGCCGCTTTCTAAAATGCAGACTGCCGGCAATTGCACTCCGCTGTAGTACTATGGTCCCAACCCCAGGACTGGTCTCCAGGCCTCCTGAGCAGGTCAGGCCCTGGTATCGCCGTCCCCCGGTACCTTCAGTCACCGGGCCAGGCGGCCTCCTTGCTGGGAGCTATTATTTACTCCTAAAAGGGAAAATATCATTGAGATGGCTGTGTTTAGTTTCCTGTGCTTGGCCTCAGATAAAATACTGAATCAGATTTTCCACAGCCGGTCTAATTGGAAGCGGCTTATTTCACATGTCTGACATAAGGAAACATTGCCCGCAGATGTCTTTTCTATACTGGCATTTTTATCATAACTCCTGGCCATTCAGCGCAGGGGATCTGGTTACTGTACCTCTAAATATAGTTGGCTTTTATTTGTACTGTTTGTTTCTTGTGTTTTCCATTACAAAGCCGCTCGTGTCCAGCACACAGTGTTCTATGGCTCTACTTACATGCCGAAGACAGACACAAATCCTTCTGTACGTCGCCCTTTCTAAATATCTTCCTGGTTCTGATATAAATATTTATATGAACAAACATCCATCTAATGGCCACTGGCCGTCTCTGTCTGTCCTATCATTGCAGACTGTGTGCTGTCTTATAACACCATCCAGTGCTTTCTAAGCTTGTCCATAGACTTCTCTCAATGGAATAATATGATTGGTCAGTCTGAATATAAGATGTCGGGGTGGGGGGGATGGCATCCAAGCCGTTCTTAGCGATTTACTAAAGTTTGTGAGCGATGTTTGGCAGTCGCCCAGGTCCGCAGCCCGACCAGATCCTGAATCAGGCGCTCGTAAGTGCATTCGTGAGGAACGGATTTAGGTCTGTATTGCCGACGTCTCCGATTTTTCTCCGGGAGATCTTATACCCTCCAACAGGACCCATTCCATTAGGCACAAAATACTCTACTCCTCAGTTTCCAACTGTCAGTTACTTTTTTAAATATCAGTTAATTCCTTTAAACCAGGTGAGTGACAGTTGGAAGCTCAGGAGCGGATTAGATAGTACCTAATGGAATGGGTCATGTTGGAGGGTCTGAGATCTCTTTAAGCCACGCCCCCTCTCAGTCACTGCTGCAATTCCCATAGTGCTCCTGGGGGTGGGTGGAACCTGATGACAAAATTCACATCATCAAAGTCCCACCCAGTAACGCTAGGGATTTCTATAATGATAGGCAGAGGGCACGGGACTTTGGAGTGATTTGCCGACTGAACTGCCTGAATTTTATTAGTCTCCCGGATTTTCCAGGAAAGTCGGCACTTCCCTCACACCTCCCTCATGCATACGATGCTTATGATTCCAGACCCCTACCTCAGATTTAGGCCTATGCCTATGCCTATGCCTAAGGGTTGCGTTCGTAATGCTGGGGACTGTCTTTGCACCGAAAGAAGCACCGATCGTACTGTGTTCTGATCCGTAACACTCATGTGTGCGCCTGCGCAGTACCATCACGGAGGGGTACAGGCAGAGTGACTGCAAATCGATAGATCGCCCAGGTCAGACATTGGCAAATTTTGACTCTCCATTCGTTGGAAAACTACAGGTCGCAGCATGCTCCAACGACATTGGCATGGCAGACACCTGACAAAGGTATGCTGGGACATGTAGTTTTGCAACACCTGTAGTGCTGCAGGCTGCCTGTACTTGACCAAGATTAGCTTACAGTAGAGTAGAATTCCTAAAACTTCTATAAGGGAGATGTTGCCCATAGCAACCAATAATGTTCTGGCTATCACTTTTTTTTTATGCACTTGATCAAAAACTGTGAATCTATGACAATGCCACCTCCACCAAGGCATCCAGGAGGGTGGGCAAAAATAGCTGCCCGCTAAGAATTAGGGTCTGTGCCTGGAGACGGGCATAACTGCATAGGTGACGGAGTACCAGCTAAAAACCGTGCCTAGGGCAACAATTGAACCATAGTTGTCGACTTCCTGTTCCTCTGACATCAGTATTGGGGCGGGACTTGAGCTCATGATTTATTCAAATCACGCCTGAAGCCCCCCCCCCTGTCTAATCAAAACTGCCATTCATAGGGTTGCTAAGAATGAGGTGGGGCTTGATGTCATCAGGGCCCACCCATTCTTAGTAACGCTTGGGGCTTGAGGCAGTGATTTACATGATCCGGGAGATTTGCTGACTCTGCTGGGATTACCTGAATTTTGGGATTCTCCCAGAAATTCCGGGAACTACCTTGGCACCTATGTATTGGGCTTGTATGGCTCTGTATACTATAGATTTTAATATGTTCCGATCACAAAACAATTCTTCCCACTCACAGACAGGTTACATTTTCCATTCAGACATGAGAGGAGATTAGTATGATGGCAGGATGTGATTATTACAACGTAAAGGTCACTTGACACAAGTATCACAGCTCTGGAGTTATTTCTGTCTGATGCTCGGTGAAGCCCACACTTGAGTGAGTCACCGGCTTTATTACATTTCGTACTTGGAGGAAAAGGTGTTGCATCTGATGTCTAAGGCTTTAGGTTCTCCGAGAAAGTCTCAAACAACTCAGACGGTAACAGTATAGATTGGGAAGATTTCAATGTGTTACTTTATACAAGCTTTATTGAGATAAACATCACACCAAGTGTACAACACCCATGAACGACTATTTTCTTATCTGGAGGTGCCTGTGACACCACAACCATCCTTCGTCAATATTATCATTTGTCCAGTGTTACCAGGTTCTTGCTATGATTGGTTGTCGGATGGTCTAATCGAGGCTTTACTAACCCATGGCTCTCCAGGTGTTCTGAAACTACAACTCCCATCATGCTATACAATTAGACTATCCTGGAACTGTTGGTTTCACAACAGCCATGGGTTGGCCAGGCCTGATCCAGTCTCTCTCCCTTTAATCTTTCCAGTTTGTATAAATGCAGCTATTGCTAGTGAGGACACCCATTGGCCTGTCGATAACATATTAATTGGCTACAGAATGTTCTAGATCTGTCAGGATCATCTCCTGATTGTTCGGGAGATGCTACAATGTATACGATAGGTGCTCTGACCCTTAAAGATCCAACTCATCCTAATATATTTCTGTGGGCACTGTTATTAAAAGGTTTATACAAAAAGACTTCCAAAACAGGCAATTTTTTGTGGTTTCCCAAGCTTTCTCATCCTATAATTTAAAAACCATTAATCAAACTCCCTTTATATACAGTATTTTTTTTTAATAAATATTGCATATTGGATAGTAGATAAGAGAATTTGTCCATTTGACTGTTTTGCTGGCTACTGGTGTTAAAAAGGAACATTGTATGCAGGGAGTTAATTTTTATATGCTATCCACTTGTGAGTTGTAGAATGAAGCTGACTTGTTATCAATTGAGTTTGAAAAGATTAGCAGACTCCTAAAATAACCCCTCACACCCAGCCCTTTCTTATTGATTGCAGCAGAAACAACTACGTTCTTTGCAACAATGTTTCACAATGAATTCTTAGAGCACTAGATAAAGGAATCATTGTGATTGGTTTGATTGAGTGATTGAGACGTTACTTATAGTACCTTTGTTTATTGTTACAGGTTCGCCAGTCACAATGGATAAGCTTTTTGGAATCTGTCACTGCTAGTCTCCCTTTGACCAGAAGATGCATTTATTGCCATTGCTGATCTCCACATCTGATCTACAGCTGTTTTCTCCTGATGGTGCCTTTACCCTCCACCATGAATGATGAGCAGAGACTGCACAATAACGCTGTCGCTTGGCTGATATGTTCAGGGATATCGCTCTTAGCCAACGCCTGGGGGATTCTCAGTATAAGTGCCAAACAGAAGAAATGGAAGCCTCTGGAATTTCTAATCTGCACCTTGGCTGGAACCCATATTCTTAATGTGGCCATACCCATCACCATGTACTCGGTGGTCCAGCTGAGGAAGCAGCACTCGGACTATGAGTGGAACGAAGGGGTTTGCAAAGTGTTTGTCTCAACGTTTTACACACTGAGCCTCGTCACCTGCTTCTCGGTCACTTCCCTATCCTACCACCGTATGTGGATGGTGCGTTGGCCAGTCAACTACAGGTAGGTGTCTGTATCGATGAACAAAGGCCTACACCTGATATCAATTAGGATGCAATACATCTCTCCTGTGCTCAGTTCTCTTCATAGCTGGTGGCCCCTGCTAGGGTAATTTGGACCCAGGATAATAACTTCCTGTCTGACCAACAATTAACAATTTCTGCAAAAGGATGCAGTGATCACCGAGCAGCCCTTGTGGTCAGGCAAGCAGGTGGCAGCCCATATGTGGGCCCGCCCCTGCAGAGCCGTAGCTAAAAAATTTAGTGCCAGGGCCAAAAAGAGAAAATAGTGCCCCAACCCTTTATTAGTAACCGGTTTAACCTTAAAAATGACTTTTCACCCTGTACAACAACCCCTATCTTCCTCCCTCCTAATTACGGCCCTGAGTATACGTCTGAAAAAACAGTAAGACAAATCCATACTCAGAGTGTATAGTTCACTATAACAACTCCTACAGATAATGAAAAGTAAAAGCAAACAATAGAACAAATTTTAAATACTATGAACAAATATAAAAACAATTCAGATTTTACTGTGTGTCTGATATTCACATGGTGAAGAGCAGCATGTCAGTGGTAAATATCATTACTCTGTAACATAGATAAAGAAGAGTTCTTTGTAGTCACTGTGGATGTTTTCCTTGATAGTTGAGGTTTGCAGTCGTAGTATAATATAGTAACAATCCTGCCTGTGGTGAGTCCAAGTAAAGATGTCAGACGTCATTAAATGTTTCTTTTGATCAGATGGAAAGCTGTATATAAATCTCTATATTCCTTTCATGCTTGTAGACTCATAGAAGAAAAAAAAAACAGTAAGCAGCCGTAACAGTCAGTCTCCTCCTGTATAAACAAAACTGATGCGTTTCGACAATGTGTCATTCTCAAGGTGTTTTCCGAGTGAAATATTAAAAAGAGCTTTTTGATGTTAGGCCTTATTGATAAATATTTAGGGCCAGATTTACTAAGCTGTGGGTAAGGATGTGTGGTGATGTAACCCATAGCAACCAATCAGATTCTAGGTCTCACTTTCCTATTACATACCAGAAAATGTCAGCTAGAACCTGATTGGTTGCTATGGGCAACATCTCCACTTTTCCTTTCCCACGGCTTAGTAAATCTGGCATCTAGACTTCTGAGATTGGGACAATTCTGGAGAGCTGTGTCTTATGCATGATCTGCTCTCTCCTCTCTGTAGAAGTTGATAAACTGTAGTAATAGTTGGAGCAATTGTGTATTTTTATACGGAACATATAACATATTGACAGATGTAAACACATGGAAAGCTTAAGCCTTCTCAACCAGTTACACATAATACATAAAAATGTAATAAATCATTAATAAGTGGACATAGACTACAGTAAGTGAAATCAATCAATAAAACAAAATGAATGCAAAAAGAAAAAAAATAGACTTTCATTTAGTGGGTTCTGTATTTTTACAGTCATTGAAAAAAATACTTTATTTTTCTGCTTTTTCTCTTTATTGGCACATTTACGGGATTTTGACATGTTTGATGTACCCAAACGTTAACGCTTCTTGATTTTACAGAAATCACAGACCTGGGAATTTACCTCATTAGAATATGTTTAAATGGGTGACAGGAATAAATTCTGCATTGGAGCCATCTGCAAATACATCCAACTCACACATACAATGGTATTATTCGCCACAGGAATTTATTGCGTCAACCTAAGCCCAGGCCAACCAAGCAAATCAAACTTCCTTGAACGTTCCACCCACAATCTAAGGCCCAGATGCACAGTAAAGGCCGCAATGGGACTTATGCAAGCCGCTGGCTTAAATGTCCCCTGGCATGTAACTTCACCTTCCACATGGCAAAACCCGATAACAAATACAGGGTTCACCATGCAGATATGGCAAACGGATTGGCGATACGCAGATCCAGTTAAGGTTGGGTGATGGACACGGAGAAGGGGAGTTTGTTCTGTAAGTAGTTCCACACGTGCGGGGGTCGGAATCCGGTTCTAAATCTGGATCCTTCATTTGTAATGCTTGTGAGAAAAAAAGTCTAATTAAATATTGATCGACCTCTCCTTCACCATAAGGAAACATTTCCTGCTTTATGATGTGCATTTAATGACTGGGAATATTTATTAATACCTCATTATTGATCTAGACATTGGTTTGACGCTTGTGGCATCACATTAAGGAGTAATTACATACTGCTGGTGTATGGGGTGAATATGGAATTTTGCGTTTTGTAGACATTATTGTTTTCCTATTTTCCTCATTAATGTGGAACAATATCTCTATCGATTGTTCCAGGTTACAAATCAAAGACATTGAGCCACTTATGTTTTGCGTGTGCAACAAATAACATATTAATGGATATTACGGTCATTCTATAAATAGGGGCTGTAATAGATTCCCCTTTGCAGTGGACTTGCATGGTTATGAATGAGTTCTGGTGACCTAGAACTCACATTCCTCCTGTGACCTTCACATCCACAATAAATTCATGGCTTGGAGCCTGGATATGTTTCTCCTTGAAAGAACAGGGACATATGTTATACATATATCTGGCTGCCCAGGGTAATAAAACACTAAAATATTTTAAAACTATTATATATATTATTTTAAATAAATAAAAATAAATAAATACATTTTAGCAATAATGACAAACAACCACCACCCCACAAACACATAAACAGACACACACATTAAATATTTTTTACACTGAATAACCAATGGAGTAACATTTTCATATATAAAATAGGCAGAGTTGATTATTTAAAAAATAAATACATTTTATCTTAAAAACAAAAAAAAAAAAACCACAAACACACACACATACACGTACAAACACACAAACATACACACACACACTCTCTCTCTCTCTCTCTCTCTCTCTCTCTCTCTCTCTCTCTCTCTCATACATACACACACACACACACACACACACACACACTCTCTCTCATACACACACACAAACACACTCTCTCTCATACACACACACAAACACACTCTCTCTCATACACACACACAAACACACTCTCTCTCATACACACACACAAACACACTCTCTCTCATACACACACACAAACACACTCTCTCTCATACACACACACAAACACACTCTCTCTCATACACACACACAAACACACTCTCTCTCATACACACACACACACACACTCTCTCATACATACACACACGTTTACTCTCATCTTCACACACTCTCTTTCACACACTCTCTCACACACACACACACCCTCACACACACACACTCTCTCTCTCACACACACACACTCACTCACACTCACTCACAGGCTAGGGGTAATTGTAGTTTTATGAGGGATATATTGTGGGTCTGGAATTGGCATTTCGGGCTTCAGAATGTTGGGAGGTATGCTAATATACCCCACGTGTATTACACGCTCTGAAAAATCCTGCGTTTGCCACTGTTATACATGTGTAAACGTTTTTTATAATAACACCTAGTCTGTCTGTTATTACCCAGTCTTGTTTATACTAATTGTTAAAATTGAAAAGCGCTACGTAATCTGTTGGCGCTATATATAAACCTGTTATTATTATTATTATTATTATTATTATCAATGGCTATGCAGGATAAGTAGGAGGAGGGCAAATCCAAAAGGTGGTAAACACTGCCCCCTACAGGCAGGTAGAGACTAACATCATGTAGAGAGAGAGAGGATAATCTACACTACAGCAATCATAGAATTGCACCCGTTAGGTGATCGTTTGTTGACCAAATATTCATATATATTCATATAGACTGGATCCCGATATACATTGTAATAACAAGGCACTGCTATACTATACATTGTAATAACAAGGCACCGCTATACTATACATTGTAATAACAAGGCACTGCTATACTATACATTGCAGTAACAAGCCACTGCTATACTATATATTGTAATAACAAGGCACTGCTATACTATACATTATAATGATTGTGAGTGATTTGATTTTTCTTAGTCATATCACTTGCAGAGATGGTATATTAAGGGGTCTTATTATGATATGGCAATTGTGCAGATGATATTGATGTAATTTAACTGACTTCGTTGGTGCAAGATGGAATGTTGGAGCGCTAAATGGAATGTTGAAGCGCAAGATGGAATGTTGGATCGCGAGATGGAATGTTGGAGCGCGAGATGGAATGTTGGAGCGCGAGATGGAATGTTGGAGCGTGAGATGGAATGTTGGAGCGTGAGATGGGATGTTGGAGGGCGAGATGGGATGTTGGAGGGCGAGATGGGATGCCGGAGGGCGAGATGGAATGCCGGAGGGTGAGATGGAATGCCGGAGGGCGAGATGGAATGCCGGAGGGTGAGATGGGATGTTGGAGCGTGAGATGGAATGATGATGGTTCGCTGACAGTGGAAGATGGAATGTTAAGGGATAACAACATAATGAGTTGGGTTATTTACTATAGTACACGTGCAATCTCCTACTCACATTATGCTACATTTCTCGTCCTCAGGTTAAGCAATACAAAGAAGCAAGCGGTTCACACAGTGATGGGAATATGGATGGTGTCCTTCATTCTCTCCACCCTACCGGCCGTTGGATGGCACAATCCCACCCAGAGGTTTTATGCCGGGGACTGTCGGTTCATCGTCACCGAGATCGGACTGGGGTTTGGATTATGCTTCCTCCTCCTGATCAGTGGCAGTGTGGTTGTGGGCATGGTGTGTATCGGTATCTCCCTTTTTCAGACATTTTCTATACAAACTGGGCAGAATATTGACAAAAACAAATTCAACGTTCCCACCATTGTGGTTGAGGATGCTCATGGGAAGAGAAGATCATCCATTGATGGCTCTGAGCCCATTAAGACTTCACTTCAAATAACCTATTTGATATCTGGGATTGTATTTATATATGACTTCCTTATGGGATTCCCAATATTGGTAAGTACCATCTTTAGAACACCTATATTAAAGAAAACATTGGATCCAGGCTAACGCATTTTGCACACTTTACATGCTGAGAACCGCGCAGGATCTGCTAATCAATTAGAACATATTTCAACCAATCCAAATAGCGGAAATAAAACTTCCCATGGAGGGGCGGGGCTAAATTGCAGATCCTGACGACTCCAGCTTGTGTATTCTCAGCCTGCTTGTATGTGCTCTGCAATGGAATCACCAGCAGGGTGAGGAAAAGTGAGTCAAGACCATGCAAGCTCACAACTAGCAGGTAATCTCCTGAGGAGCGGGTGAGGGGCTTCCTTCTGATGGCCCCTAGTTGTGACATATGAGTTGTACGATAGTGACCACATGCTAAAATTATCAACAGCCTTAAAACCGTCACCTGAACATAAAAGCTTTTCTGGCAGTCATTGCACAAACTTCCACCCACAGGGAAAGAACAATAGTTGTAGATGTTTCTGAATCCCTTCCAGCTTCCTATGAAACAGCGGCGTGTTTAATACACTGACTCTATCCACTAATGCTTTAAGTAAGAACCATAGATAGATAGATAGATAGATAGATAGATAGATAGATAGATATGAGATAGATAGATATGAGATAGATAGATAGATATGAGATAGATAGATAGATATGAGATAGATA
>WWET01000107.1:390402-403672 GCA_011038615.1 Limnodynastes dumerilii
AATATTTCATGTAATGTTCAGCGGGTGTCCAGGAGCCCCTATCTCCATTGTTGTTGAACTGGACAGAGTAGCGGCCCTTATGCAGCCAGTCCCATATGAAACCGGGAAGCTGACCTTGTGCAAAGACCTATATACAGGGCCGGCGGAACATGGTAAGCAAGGAAGGGGGGCGCCAAGCCAAAGAGGCGCTCCCCTCCGCCTACTATCCCCTGCTGCCATAGGCATCGGATGCGATGGAGACTGGCAGGCAGCAAATACAGGAGGTTCCTGCATGAGCTGCCGCGGTAGTTACATAGAGCGGCTGATGTCAGCTGCTCTGTGTAACTGCCTCAGGCGCTCATACAGGAACTTCTGCCTGACTGAGGAGGAGAGCGCCGCGGAGGAAGACTCAGGTAAGTATAAAAACAATTTGGAGGCTGGTGTCACATTATGGGAATACTAGAAGGGGGGGAGTGGAGGCACATTATAGGAGTACTGGAGTGGGCTGGAGGCACAATATAGGAGTACTGGAGTGGGCTGAAGGTACATTATAGGAGTACTGGAGGGGGCTGGAAGCACATGATGGGAGCACTGGGGGGGCTGGTTGCAAAAGATGGGAGTACTGGGGGGCTGCAGGCACAAGATGGGCATACTGGGGAGGCGGGGCTGGAGACACATGATGGAAGAAGGGCGCAAATTTATTTTTTGCAGGGGGGCGCCAGACATGCTAGCACCGGCCTTGCCTATATACACCCTACATTATTAGGTTATAATCATGTTATAAGCAAGTTAGTTGTTACTTCTTATCTAACTATTGTCTACATTACACATATGCGCAGTATATAATGCTAGTATCATGTCCTTGGCCTTGAACATCTGGTTTTACACTGAGGACTGTATTCACACATAAGAGTAAGTTAGGTGTAAACAGAATCACACTTAAGTCAGCCGTCCTGCCCCTAACCTATCCCCAGATTTTAAGAACCTTATGGCACTTAAGAATTCCATAGGACTTCCTTAAGTAACTGTGTGTATTTTCTTTCTTAACTTCTAACTAAAACCTCCCCCGAGGTAGCATTGGTTTTATTTAGCCTTTTCAATTTAATCACAAGTGTCACAAAAAGTACAAAACTATTCCTTATAAATATAGGGATTTGGAACAGTTGCTGATCTGACCAGCAGAGGGCGCTGTTGTCAAATTGCCTACTAAAGCCAACAGGTGAAATGCATGAGGTCCATTCAGGATCTTATTTCCAATAAACAAGCTGGGAGACAGCACTGTGTGCTCCAAATACAGGTAAACACATATAATGGCAGGAAATATGGGCTTATCTGTGGAGTCACATATTATAACTTTACAATGAGTCACCAAGTACTGATACAACAAACATGTATAATGTTACTGTGGTGGGTGTGTAACAGGTGGGGTCAGTCTTGTTCTGGGTGTATCAGTGTCTGCAGGTCTCTCTTGTATTATTGTTGTGGATCTGTAGTACATCCAAATTAAATGAAGCTATTGAACCCATACAAATGAACTCATGCTGTTACTGATGTACTTTTCAAACCTTAATTATTGAGCAAAATCTCATTAACATTAGTTGTGAATTAAGATAATTGCTTTTCCTCCTAATGTATAATAAGTTCAGGTTATGACATGCATAAGAAAAAACATGGCGTTTAATATCCTGTTTGCAAGGAGCGATGTTCCGCTGGACTCTAATGGAAGGTTTAAAGGAAATATTCAGAAAAATGACTTCACTGAAGTCTGAGGTAGAGAATAACACAGGTGAATGGTTTAAACATACTTGGGATAAATATAAGGATATCCTAATTGAGTCCTAGAGCCAGATTTACTAAGTTGTAGGTTTGGAAAAGTGGAGATGTTGGCCATAGCAACCAATCAGATTCTAGCTGACATTCTCTAGTATGTAATAGGAAAATGAGAGCTAGAATCTGATTGGTTGCTATGGGCAATAGCTCCACTTTTCCTGCAGCTTAGTAAATCTGGCCCCAGTTGTGTTTCGGGTCGGTATAATAAAAAACCGGTCTATACACACAATATTGTAGGATGAGTGAATATATGGGGGGGCATTGTTTTACCCCCACTCGCAGCGTTCCCTGCTCAGCGCGCTGACCGGCCCGTGCCTGCTGACCAGGGATTTGCTCCTGTATCTCTCTGCCGTCTAATACCCCTTCCCACCCCCCACCCCTCCCGGCTGAGTGACGCCTGTCAGGGGTGAAAGTGAAGCTTATGCGGCTATTAAGTCTGAATTCATCCTGTGATCCCAAACAGGGCGTGAAATGGGTTTTGGATGGGACTGAAAGCACAGGATAAAGGAGGGTCTCCCCCACACCCTGGGCCTGGCCTCTCTCTGTCACTTCATGCTGTGTACATCTCATGCTACTTTTACACCAATTATATTATACAGCCGGTAAAGCAGCAATACATGGGTGGGGGGGGGTTACAAATTAGCTGACACGCTCCTATGTAGAGCCACCTCTAAGGATGATACTTATATTGTGGACCCAATGCAGAGATCTGAGTCTTTGATTTTCCCTTGTTTACACTTTTGATGTGCAATGATTGTGCAGAACGGTTATTTAATATATTACAGGGTGGAGCAGGAGGGATCAGGAAGGAAAGGGGCAGAATCCTCATCCTGATATCTTAGCAATGAAAGTCGTGTGTTACTTTATACAAATGAATATCAGAGCTTGTGAAAGCACTATCAAATCGCTGCACCAAAGGGGTGTGTCCTGTATCACCAAAGGGGTGTGTCCTGTATCACCAAAGGGGTGTGTCCTGTACCACCAAGGAGGGTTTCCTGTACAGCCAAAGGGGTGTGTCCTGTACAGCCAATGGGTATGTACTGTACAGCCAAAGGGGTGTGTCCTGTATCACCAAAGGGGTGTGTCCTGTGAACAGCTCCACCCTTGGGTATGTCTAGCACTGCCTGGAGGATTATTTCTCAATATAAATGGCGGCATCGGTATTTATTGATTGTTATATTCAGCTGCTCNTCTTCAGGAAGTCGGGGGGAGATGAGCAGCTCTTTATGAAGTCTCCCTAACATTCATGAAAAGTTGTCAACTACTTTGTGTTTTTAAGGAATTATCAACTTCTCATTAATTTCAGTTATGATCATATATAGCTATAATAAATGACTATTTTTATATGGAGAACCCTGTAAATAATATTAATAGACCGTAGTTATGTTGTTGTTCAGACAGAATCCTTTTTGTTTTGGGATTCTTCCATCCAGGAATAAACGTGCATTATTTAGGAAACCTCTATATGTTCCAGGAAGCCTTTTTGTTGCATTTGTAGAATTCTCGTCCTATTTATAGCAATAAGCGCGTTGCATTGTGGGACTGGGATGAATGGGAGGCCGTGCTGGCTGTACCATTATAACCCCTGACGTGTTGGTGTGAGGAGACCTTTCAGGGTGAGTTATTCTCTGGGCATTGTGTTCACACCAACAAAATGAATCACATTTCTAAATGTATTTGGCCTTTAACTTTCTAGTCTAGGAAAAGTCCCCTCACAAAAGGCGTGTTAGTAAAGGGGGCACAAAGGAGGCTTTGTGTGTAAGTAAGTGAGTGGCTCCAACAAGTGACTAAACACCCTATTGTGCGACTCACTCTCCTGGGTGAATAATGTCAGGGGGACATTGTGTTTTTGGCTCTGTTCTATGATGGGAAGGGGGGCTCTTGTGAAGCCCCTGCTAGCTGTACTGTGACCAGAGAGATGGATATGACATAGGGGCAAGGGGACAACAGCCCCCCTCCAACAAATACAAAACAATTACAAATTAACATCATATGAGAGCTATTACTAAGTACTAAAGGTTCAGGATCATGTGACCCCAGAGCTATTACTGTGTATGACATCATGGCATGATCATGTGACCCCAGAGCTATTACTGTGTATGACATCATCGTCTGGCACTAGAGGTGTTACTGTTTATGGCATAATCATGCGACCCTACAGGTGTAAAGCCCCATACACACTACAGCATATAAACGACAAACGACACAGATAAACGATAAACCACAGATATTCAAGCAGTAGATTGGCAATCAATGAGCATACACACTACAAACGATTTTCTGTTGAGCCTCCAGTACTGAATGGCTTGATCGTTTATATTAAACTTTTCAAAAGATGCGATCAAACGATTTTGTGTACTTTACAACGATCAGGCATGATCAGCGTACTCACTTGCACGATATCGTTCAAAATACTCACCGGTGTTTTGAACGATTAGCGTTTAAAAAAACTGTAGTGTGTATGGGGCTTAACTGTTTATGGCATGATCATGTGACCCTGCAGGTGTTACTGTTTATGGCATGATCATGTGACCCTGCAGGTGTTACTGTTTATGGCATGATCATGTGACCCTGCAGGTGTTACTGTTTATGGCATGATCATGTGACCCTGCAGGTGTTACTGTTTATGGCATGATCATGTGACCCTGCAGGTGTTACTGTTTATGGCATGATCATGTGACCCTGCAGGTGTTACTGTTTATGGCATGATCATGTGACCCTGCAGGTGTTACTGTTTATGGCATGATCATGTGACCCTGCAGGTGTTACTGTTTATGGCATGATCATGTGACCCTGCAGGTGTTACTGTTTATGGCATGATCATGTGACCCTGCAGGTGTTACTGTTTATGGCATGATCATGTGACCCTGCAGGTGTTACTGTTTATGGCATGATCATGTGACCCTGCAGGTGTTACTGTTTATGGCATGATCATGTGACCCTGCAGGTGTTACTGTTTATGGCATGATCATGTGACCCTGCAGGTGTTACTGTTTATGGCATGATCATGTGACCCTGCAGGTGTTACTGTTTATGGCATGATCATGTGACCCTGCAGGTGTTACTGTTTATGGCATGATCATGTGACCCTGCAGGTGTTACTGTTTATGGCATGATCATGTGACCCTGCAGGTGTTACTGTTTATGGCATGATCATGTGACCCTGCAGGTGTTACTGTTTATGGCATGATCATGTGACCCTGCAGGTGTTACTGTTTATGGCATGATCATGTGACCCTGCAGGTGTTACTGTTTATGGCATGATCATGTGACCCTGCAGGTGTTACTGTTTATGGCATGATCATGTGACCCTGCAGGTGTTACTGTTTATGGCATGATCATGTGACCCTGCAGGTGTTACTGTTTATGGCATGATCATGTGACCCTGCAGGTGTTACTGTTTATGGCATGATCATGTGACCCTGCAGGTGTTACTGTTTATGGCATGATCATGTGACCCTGCAGGTGTTACTGTTTATGGCATGATCATGTGACCCTGCAGGTGTTACTGTTTATGGCATGATCATGTGACCCTGCAGGTGTTACTGTTTATGGCATGATCATGTGACCCTGCAGGTGTTACTGTTTATGGCATGATCATGTGACCCTGCAGGTGTTACTGTTTATGGCATGATCATGTGACCCTGCAGGTGTTACTGTTTATGGCATGATCATGTGACCCTGCAGGTGTTACTGTTTATGGCATGATCATGTGACCCTGCAGGTGTTACTGTTTATGGCATGATCATGTGACCCTGCTAGTAGATTTGGTTTGGCGTTACAGATGATGATGATAATACTTTGTGTGTGACACAGGTATATAGATATGAGTTAGCTGATACATAACAATCATGATATATAGTAGAGAGGACCCAGGAGTTCTCCTTATATATAATACATGGTCTCAGTGACATGGCCAGAATCATAAATCAATAGAGAGGGATAACATGACAGACACCCCCACCCTCAGTGTACAGAACGTGACTGACACTTTGTATCATTGCTGAAGGGTGGATTCAGTGAATATTTCATCCAGGGCCATTGTTTCCCCTCTATTACAGCCACTGATGTCTGATGAAGCCAGATCCGGGCTCTCCTCTCTATGGAGTGACAGGGCTGTGAAGTTGGAGTGTTCAAAGCCCCCTACACAAACGTTTGTGCCCTTTGTCATGTTAAGTGTGTTGAAGTGGCTTAGTTGCAGGACAGATGTTGAAGGATTCAGGGGGGACAATGGCTGAGTCCTCATGTATAAGAATGAAGCTGGAAACCTTTGTCCTTTATTTAGACTTTTTCTCTTCCAAAGGCGAAGCAGAAGAATGGGCATTTACTAACAATGTAGCGATAAATCTACTTTCCCTTTTATTAGCTCCATTCAGTTGTGGGCTAACACAATATGATGTTAATAAGCACTTCTCCTTCTGTTCAGCTCCTCACATCAAAAGTGGACTTGCCAAGGTCCCCATTGTCCCCAAACCAAACCTGAGGACTTTAAACAACTAGAAGCGGACTCCATAGACATTCTCCAGTGTTTGTTTGACCAGAGATTACATTCAGCCCAGGACACGTGCCTTTAAAACCTCTTTTTAATATAGATATATTTTATTGTAGATTGATTAATTATTGCTCTGGCGCAGGGCTGGTGGCGGAATTCTCCGCTTTATTGAATAGAACGTACGTCTAAGCGCAAAGTTTTACGCAGATTTACTTCAATAGAGAATGGGCGGAGATAGAATTTTCCTCGCTGCAGGCTCCTGATTTTCCCTCTTTATTGAATGGAATTTCCCAAATGGTTCTCTTTGCCCCCTAAATCGCCTATTTCCAGCTCTCGTCTTTATCTTAGTGCCCTGTCCACAACTGCAATAAAAGCAAAATGCAATGTATGACACAGGGAATACTGAATCATTGTATCCAGATAGATAGCAATCTCGTTTTAAAATATTGTGCTTTTTACTAACGATTTTCATACATGTTTTTAAACATTTTGTGTAACCTGGAAACATTGTGAAGTCTCTAAGAACGATTTTATATTTAATATCGTTACAATCTTCCTATTACAGATATATTTAAATGCTATTTAAAATAAAATACCGACATAACATTGAGGGTCTGAGCTAATTTAAAAATTCGTACAAATAAGGATAATGATTATTTAGATTTGTATTTATTTTCATTATCACATTAAACCTGGATATGCAATACTTACATGTTAAGTGCATTATGAAGAACAACGCTGTATACATTAATTTCTTTTAGAAAAGAGGGAATATTGAATGTAATGGTCTGAGACCTGTACAGAGATTTTGGGTTCTGTTTTAGAAACTGGGCTCATGGTATTATTGAATAACCTAAAAATCCTTCCACACGGAATAAAACAAAACAAAACAAAAAATAAAACTTTAAAGTTTTGCATTTAGGTGTAATCTATTTTATATTAGTATAATAATTATAATGATTTGTATTACTGTGTAAGGGGTAGTCTCTTTTTATTATTATGATATAATTATTAGTACTGTTGTGTAAGGAGTCAGCTATATTTTATTATTATATTAATTTATATTATTGTGTAAGGAGTTAGCTATATTTTATTATTATATTAATTTGTATTATTGTGTAAGGAGTCAGCTATATTTTATTATTTTAATTTGTATTATTGTGTAAGGAGTAATCTATTTTTATTATTATAATTTGTATTATATTGTAAGGAGTCATCTATATTTTATTATAATAATTATTAGTATTATTGTGTAAGGAGTCCTCTATATATTATTCTTATTATAATAATAATAATAATTGTTAGTATTATTCAGTAAGGAGTCCTCTATATATTCTTATTTTTATAATAATAATTATTAGTATTATTGTGTAATGTATATCAGTATAATTAGTATTATTGTGTAATGTATATTATATCATTATAATTAGTATTATTGTGTACTAATGTATATTATATCAGTATAATTAGTATTATTGTGTAATGTATATCAGTATAATTAGTATTATTGTGTAATGTATATCAGTATAATTAGTATTATTGTGTAATGTATATCAGTATAATTAGTATTATTGTGTAATGTATATCAGTATAATTAGTATTATTGTGTAATGTATATCAGTATAATTAGTATTATTGTGTAATGTATATCAGTATAATTAGTATTATTGTGTAATGTATATCAGTATAATTAGTATTATTGTGTAATGTATATCAGTATAATTAGTATTATTGTGTAATGTATATCAGTATAATTAGTATTATTGTGTAATGTATATCAGTATAATTAGTATTATTGTGTAATGTATATCAGTATAATTAGTATTATTGTGTAATGTATATCAGTATAATTAGTATTATTGTGTAATGTATATCAGTATAATTAGTATTATTGTGTAATGTATATCAGTATAATTAGTATTATTGTGTAATGTATATCAGTATAATTAGTATTATTGTGTAATGTATATCAGTATAATTAGTATTATTGTGTAATGTATATCAGTATAATTAGTATTATTGTGTAATGTATATCAGTATAATTAGTATTATTGTGTAATGTATATCAGTATAATTAGTATTATTGTGTAATGTATATCAGTATAATTAGTATTATTGTGTAATGTATATCAGTATAATTAGTATTATTGTGTAATGTATATCAGTATAATTAGTATTATTGTGTAATGTATATCAGTATAATTAGTATTATTGTGTAATGTATATCAGTATAATTAGTATTATTGTGTAATGTATATCAGTATAATTAGTATTATTGTGTAATGTATATCAGTATAATTAGTATTATTGTGTAATGTATATCAGTATAATTAGTATTATTGTGTAATGTATATCAGTATAATTAGTATTATTGTGTAATGTATATCAGTATAATTAGTATTATTGTGTAATGTATATCAGTATAATTAGTATTATTGTGTAATGTATATCAGTATAATTAGTATTATTGTGTAATGTATATCAGTATAATTAGTATTATTGTGTAATGTATATCAGTATAATTAGTATTATTGTGTAATGTATATCAGTATAATTAGTATTATTGTGTAATGTATATCAGTATAATTAGTATTATTGTGTAATGTATATCAGTATAATTAGTATTATTGTGTAATGTATATCAGTATAATTAGTATTATTGTGTAATGTATATCAGTATAATTAGTATTATTGTGTAATGTATATCAGTATAATTAGTATTATTGTGTAATGTATATCAGTATAATTAGTATTATTGTGTAATGTATATCAGTATAATTAGTATTATTGTGTAATGTATATCAGTATAATTAGTATTATTGTGTAATGTATATCAGTATAATTAGTATTATTGTGTAATGTATATCAGTATAATTAGTATTATTGTGTAATGTATATCAGTATAATTAGTATTATTGTGTAATGTATATCAGTATAATTAGTATTATTGTGTAATGTATATCAGTATAATTAGTATTATTGTGTAATGTATATCAGTATAATTAGTATTATTGTGTAATGTATATCAGTATAATTAGTATTATTGTGTAATGTATATCAGTATAATTAGTATTATTGTGTAATGTATATCAGTATAATTAGTATTATTGTGTAATGTATATCAGTATAATTAGTATTATTGTGTAATGTATATCAGTATAATTAGTATTATTGTGTAATGTATATCAGTATAATTAGTATTATTGTGTAATGTATATCAGTATAATTAGTATTATTGTGTAATGTATATCAGTATAATTAGTATTATTGTGTAATGTATATCAGTATAATTAGTATTATTGTGTAATGTATATCAGTATAATTAGTATTATTGTGTAATGTATATCAGTATAATTAGTATTATTGTGTAATGTATATCAGTATAATTAGTATTATTGTGTAATGTATATCAGTATAATTAGTATTATTGTGTAATGTATATCAGTATAATTAGTATTATTGTGTAATGTATATCAGTATAATTAGTATTATTGTGTAATGTATATCAGTATAATTAGTATTATTGTGTAATGTAGGATTATTGTGTAATGTATAATTAGGATTATTGTGTAATGTATAATTAGGATTATTGTGTAATGTATAATTAGGATTATTGTGTAATGTATAATTAGGATTATTGTGTAATGTATAATTAGGATTATTGTGTAATGTATAATTAGGATTATTGTGTAATGTATAATTAGGATTATTGTGTAATGTATAATTAGGATTATTGTGTAATGTATAATTAGGATTATTGTGTAATGTATAATTAGGATTATTGTGTAATGTATAATTAGGATTATTGTGTAATGTATAATTAGGATTATTGTGTAATGTATAATTAGGATTATTGTGTAATGTATAATTAGGATTATTGTGTAATGTATAATTAGGATTATTGTGTAATGTATAATTAGGATTATTGTGTAATGTATAATTAGGATTATTGTGTAATGTATAATTAGGATTATTGTGTAATGTATAATTAGGATTATTGTGTAATGTATAATTAGGATTATTGTGTAATGTATAATTAGGATTATTGTGTAATGTATAATTAGGATTATTGTGTAATGTATAATTAGGATTATTGTGTAATGTATAATTAGGATTATTGTGTAATGTATAATTAGGATTATTGTGTAATGTATAATTAGGATTATTGTGTAATGTATAATTAGGATTATTGTGTAATGTATAATTAGGATTATTGTGTAATGTATAATTAGGATTATTGTGTAATGTATAATTAGGATTATTGTGTAATGTATAATTAGGATTATTGTGTAATGTATAATGAGGATTATTGTGTAAGGAGTCATCTATTTGCAGTTAAGGACGTTGTTTAGGGAGGTGACAGGGGCACAGGGGGGTGATTGTGCCCCGCATAGAATTGGGAATTTGCTGAGACGTGTCTCTTGTTAGACCCCGGGGAGAGCGTGAAACTGATTGTCACATAGTGGGGACACCTCGCCCCTCGCTGGGACCGGAACCCTCTCATTTTCATGGAATTAGTGTGTAATTTTCCACTAGTTACTGTCAGAATGAGCTGCACTTTTATTAGAGGACCCTGACACGGATTGCTTGATCTGCACTTTGTAGCCATTATCTCTGCCCCTGATCACAGTGTGATTTATAATATTCCTGGATCCCCTGCGATCAGACATCACATGCACAGCCCCTGAGGCGTTTACTATACTATCTGTAATCATTCAAATGTACAACTAGATACATTAATAGCATTTCAGTAACTTAGTATAAACATGGTATAAACATGCATTCAGCCAGTGAAGTGATACCTGGTCCCTCACACAGCAGAATAACCTTGTTTTTCTTGGTATACTCCATCAATCTGTCCTTAGTATGTGTTTCTCAGACGTGCTCCGGTGACTGCTATGTGCAGTGGTCAGTGTCTGTCTGTCTGTCTGTATCTTTGTCAGTGTCTGTCTGTCTGTATCTTTGTCGGTGTCTGTCTGTCTGTATCTTTCAGTGTCTGTCTGTATCTTTGTCAGTGTCTGTCTGTATCTTTGTCAGTGTCTGTCTGTATCTTTGTTGAAATGTTTAATTTGAAAGAAGTTAATTGTAAAGAGAGATATTATTTTGACCTCATTCCCAGTCACTACAAATACATACAACCAATCTCTCCAGATCCACCCCTCCCCCTTCCTAAAGGTGCATACACACTAGACAATTATCTGGCAGATTATCTAAAAGATCTGACAGTTGGAATGAAAATGTGGTAATGAATGAGAGTAACTAACAATACCATTTCTGTCATCCATTACCAGATTTTCATTCCAACTGCCAGATCTTTCAGATTACAGGAAATGAAATGACATTTCTGACTCCCAGGATATACTAGATACATGTCCACAAATGATTATATCAGATACAGTAATGATGAGTGGTATCTCAGAAGGTACATTGTGTCCATAGATTCAGTAACAGCTGCACATTGTGTCACTGTAATGTATAGAGAATATCTTTGGGTTGTGGAGTGGGATAAACCCAATATATCATTCATTTTCCTTTAGTTTGATCCGATGGATCCGATGTGATCTTTCAATTTGATCTTTTGGAGCTCTTACAGCTCAGCCATGGAAAGATATCTGTTGCTATTTGCAGTGTGTCCTGTGTCTATTAGGAAGTCTTTGGACAGTACACACTGGTAAGATATCTGGTGAGATGGTCTTTTGATTGTGCGATTGGAAACATTATTTGCCAGTGTGTACTCTGCTTATTTTCAATTCGTGACTTTATACTATTTATATATTTTTTTTTACCCAACATCAAGACTATTTGTTATCATTGTTTCTAGCTGTCACTTGGTTTGATTATTGCAGTGGAAGATTTTTCCCTTTTACACTGACTTTCTATCAGTTTGGTATTTGCGGTTTTGGGGTTCTCCCAGTCACCACAATTTGCACCTGGCACTTTTGTATACTTTTTTTCTTGTTCTTTAAATCTAGAGTCTCTCTCCCCCTTTTTTGTTGTTTTATTTTGTTTTCGTTGTTATATATTGATTAGTATATGAGACTGAAATATATGTGGCACTTATCACTTTTAATTTATTTATGATATGTCTCTCCACTAAAAGTTTGCAACATATCTCCATTAAGTTATTGTTTAACACATTTGACCATTTTTATTGATCACCAGTTCCACTTTTCCCTTCATTGTGTTTCTTTGCTGTGTTTTTATATCTTTTGATATATTAGAGTTTAGACTCATCTATCACATATAACATTTATTGTATGCTCTACACTTAAAGTTTTTACCGTTAGGATTGTTTTAACTTTGGTCACATCATGAAAATGTACAAATGTTATCCAGATGCTTATTCTAGAGCAATAATATTCTGAGCACCACTTACACCATAGGGACATTGAGGTCACCCTGTTGATTTTATCACCCCTAGTTCCAGTTCCAATAGACTTTTCATTGTTTTTTAGATACCTTTTAACTATGAACTTTTAGCTATTATCATCCATTTTTCTCCTCCCTCCCCCACTTACTCATCCCCCCCATCCCCTTTTTGGGCATCCTATATTCTCACCTTTTTTGCACATTGGGGTAGATCCAGAACTACGTGTGCCGTACGTTTATTCACGGGGCGTATACGCTTCCCAAACCCCACCTTAACTTTTTCCAACGTAACCGCTGTCATACGCACACGCACGTATGGGCTGAACGAATTTACGCAGCTAAGCACGCCCATACTGTACACTTTAAATACCACCCCCCGCCTACTTCACGTATTTCACACGTATTTCCGAGTAACGTAAATTTGGCACGCCCACACGTAAGTATTTACGTGACACATACGTGAATGGCCCTTACGTTCACAATTACGCTACGTGAATGTGCGTATTTTCTATGGTGCGCATGCGCAGTGCATTCTAAACAGCGATTTTACGTGTCCGCCACGCGTAAATTCGCTCCGACGCGTAGTTCTGGATCAGGCCC
>WWET01000107.1:449047-459601 GCA_011038615.1 Limnodynastes dumerilii
ATATATACACACACACACACACACACCTCATTTATGTATTTATGCTTTTTTACTTCTAGTTATGGTATCCCTCACTCCCTGTTTATATATCACAGACCCTCCTCTCTCTGCATTTGGCCTGATGGCAATCCATAATTTGTCTAGCTCGTCTAAAATGAATGGTGCTCTTAATTTTGCTCCAGGACTGTTATTAATTGAACATCCCTACTGGAGCTTGGAAAGAGGTCCTTTTAGTAATTAGTAAAATATAATTGAGCAGTGCTAGCGTGAGTTCCCATTCTGAGACACCCCATTGCTTCTTGTTAATCAATAAAATATCATTAAGCAAAAGGCAGGGAAATGTGCTGATATACAGAGTGGGGAATAGAGACATTAGGGAGCAGCAAAGTGGGGGAGGGGAACTTGGTGAGAAGGGATTTAAAAAAGGCATAATCGGGATTATTTGGGTACAAGAATATTATAGAAATCAAACAAATATGGTGGCTACAACAATATTTGTCCAAATAAAATGAAGACAGTGCAACATATGCACCCCAAAATTGTCCGGAACAGGTAGTAACCGAACACCCAAGACTACCAGAAAGCTCTTTTGTTGTGCTAAGGCAGAGGGGATTTTTACAAATGCTCATTTTAATACAGTCGTGTTAATGTTCTAAAGTTGCGTTATTTCCATGTGGCATTAATATCTCTGTATTTTCTTAATCCTGATGCCCTTCTCTTCCACCTGCCTGCTCGTCTACCGATCCGTTGTGTGAGAGCAATTCTTACCCCTCTGGCTTTGACTTTCCTATTTCATTTCTTTAGTGTATTAAGTCCTAACTGTACATTGGCCTTTTATTGGTTAAATATTGATTTACTGATTTGTATCATTAAAATAATCCATGCAGTGAAGTTTCAGAAATGCAATATGCAATATGTCTTGGTATATCTAAACAAGTCCTTTGCAGCATTCACATCAATCTGCCAATTTATAAATCACGTAGATTTAAAGAATTCAATGAGAAACAGCAATCAATAGTTCCAAGCAAGTTCATAATATGCGTTTATCACTTTATACAGATTTTGTTTTCATTAAAGAGAGCTCAAAGTATCACTTTGAAAAGGTTAGGTATTTTTGATTTATGGATATGCTTTTTTTTTTTTTTTTTTTTAACAATTTAAATTAAAATATACATTTTTTATATATATCCTCAGCACAATATTCCTATATATTTTTTTTTTTTAATAACAAGTCCCACTCCCATCTTATATCTAAATATCCAGGCAGACAAAGGTTGCTGCCGTCATGAACAGGAGCAGTATAAAGCATTTAATGGACCGGACCATCACACGTTCCCCATGCAGGTTAATGGCCAATGTCCCGTCTACCTTGCTGCTCTGCGATGGTCGTAATCGGTGAGGAAGTTTTACGATCTTCCGCAGGCGTTCCATCAGTTGCTGAGAAAAGACGTAGAAAAACTTAGTCACGTCCAGGCTCCTCTCACCCTCCGCTGCTCATTCCCCGATGGACAGTACTTACATATCCTAAATCCAGAAACTCAGCCTTGTTAGCGGAGCTCAGAAAGGCAGAACAGGTGACTAGATGGACCTGAAAATAAACCCGTATAATCGCGTAATGTATGGATTATATGTGACATAATACAGTTTCTATATTTCTGTGCAATGTAACTATGACATTATAAGGATAAATAGGTAGAACTGGCACAGTACAGACACAATCACCAAATGTTCCGCAGTCACTGTGAGGAGCGCTACTACATGTAACAAAGAGGGGGACACAGGCACGTCACATGGTTCTTGCTACGGACATGTTTACTAAAGACGGGGACTAACTTGGGTATATCCCCAAATAGTAATTTTCCCCGATTTAATATAAGACAATGGAACAGATTTACTAAGCTACGCGTTTGGAAAAGTGGAGATGTTTCCCATAGCAACCAATTAGATATTAACTGACATTCTCTAGTATTTAAAAAGAAAGTGAGAGCTAGAATCTGGTTGCTATGGGCAACATCTCCCCTTTTCCAAACCCGCAGCTTAGTAAATCTGGCACAATGGGCTGGATCCAGACCTTGTTAAGTGCATTATCTTAGTTACACCTGGGCTAAACCATGTTGAATTCAGGGGGAGTCAAGGTAATTGAATTCTTTGCATGCAGGGATATATCTTTAAATTGCTTACTGCACACAGATACTGACCAGCGTTACTATCACACTGTTATTTAGACTTGGGATAGGAAACATCACCTCTCAACTCTAATACTGTTTACAGCAGATGAAATATGACTCCCTTGCAATCAACATGGTTTAGCCCAGGAGTAACTAAGTTCATGCACTTAACAAGGTCTGGATCAGGCCCAATGTGTGATAATTCTGCATTGTTCATGCAATCTCAGGACACTGCTAAAAATTAGAAGGTGACCCTAATGCAACACCCTAAAACCTTGTTATGTTCATGGAAAGCTGTCAATTCTTACAAAATAGTGTCCTTTCTGGTACATAAAGTGAACACAGTACATGAGGACAGGTGTTACTGATATGCAGTTACACAATATGGAGCATAGACAGTGACTGGCCTGTAAAGTAGGTAGGAGGGAGGCCAGATGGGACAGTTGGCCTTTGAAGGCTTTCTCCTTCTCTTCATACTGGCTGGAGACATAGAATAAAGCAATGATTACCATGGAGACACTGAGTTCATACATACAGGACAGTACTCTTCAGTGTTCATAACCATCCCCTTAAGGTGCATACACACTATACAATTATCTGGCAGATATCTGAAAGATCTGGCTGTTGGAATGAAAATGTGGTAATGAATGAGAGCAACTGACAATACTATTTGCTCTCATCCACTACCAGATTTCCATTCCAACTGCCAGATCTTTCAGATATCTGCCAGATTTTTGTATAGTGTGTATGCACCTTTACACTGGAATTATTCTCTAGTGATATATTGTATTGTAAAGCTGTTAGAATCAGGGGTGCTAATACTACACCATACATAGAGGTGAAAGCGCAATACCACTATTTCCTCCATATATTTTATAGTACATAGATCTCAAGGAGGAGTCAGAAAGAGCTGTGACCAGCAATGCTCCATTTGTCGTCAAACTACAACTCCCAGCATGCTGTAGCTGCATAGGCATACCTAATCCCTAGCAAACCATGATAGGATTTGTAGTTTTCCAACAGCTGGACTGTCAAAGGTTTCCTATAGCATACCCTCCAACATGACCCATTCCATTAGATACTAAATACTCTGCTTCTCAATTACCAACTGTCAGTTACTATGGTAAAGCCTTTAAACCAGGTGAGTGACAGTTGGAAGCTTAGGAGCGGATTATATTGTACCTAATGGAATGGGTCATGTTGGAGGGTCTGCTATACCCAAGCTGTGAGATGGGTTACAAAATGGAGTCGAGCAGCCATTTTACGCGTGTATTTTTTTTTTGTGAACTTTTTAGAAAATGTCTGTGTCACATAAATGGGATTACTGGTCATTTGTGTGACATTGGTCACTATGGGCAATAATTAGGACTTTGAAAATATAGTGATCATATATTGCTTAATATATATGTAAAACAGCCTCAGTCAGATAAGGGAGGATGGGATTGGTTCTTACCACTGGACGGCCTTTAGCAGGACTTTCTTGCGCTCAGCCAGGTTTTCCTGAAAAAAGTTCAACACATTAAAAAAAAATCTACAAATGTGACATCATCCCCTCCAACATGACCCATTCCATTAGGTACACAGCTCTGCTCCTGAGCTTCCAAGTGTCTGTTACTATGGTAACAACCTTTATTAAACAGAAAAATGGTTTTTAAACACCAGTTAATTCATTAAATTCAGGTGAGCGACAGTTGGAAGCTCAGGAGTGGAGCATTGTGTACCTAATGGAAGGGGTCATGTTGGAGGGTCTACACGCACACACACATGCTCTGGTGAATCTGTTATTACACAAGGTGACATAAGTATGAACATTCATATTTCTGTCTCAATTTTATTTTTAAATGAATAAAGTGCTTCCTAATAAAGTGTTTGGCTGCGTCCCTATGAATATTCTGCCTCAGTGATGAAATGGCGTCAAAATAAATGTGTGGCTCAGTTTCATAAACATTCATTCAGCTCACAAAATGGCTGCCATCAGCGTGTAGATGCCCCATCTGCATATTGCATTATGTATGTTGATGAAGCCATGTGCATTAATGTCATTTGTGTATCATTGATCCTAAGGCACCTGCATGCTGGTGAAGAGTGTGTTGATTGACGTCTCCTCTTCATCGGCGCTGTTCCGAACCTCTTCGATCATCGCTTTCAGAAGAATAATGGCCTCCCGGGTTGAAGTCTGCAGTTCCTTCACAGTCTGTTTTCACCATAGGTAAGAAACCATTACACATAACCAGACTGTAAGTACACAAGTGTACCTAGGTTATGCACTGCTTAGTATAATGCCCTATCATACGGAGTTCCATAGAAGTTATGTATTTCCATATCCCATTCTTTTCTATCTGCTCAGACATTTCTTGATACATAAGGTTATAACGGCCTTCACCTACCATTACAGCTTGATCCAGCTTCTCGCACCCTTGTATGTAAGCGGTCTCTATATCGATGCAGTGTGCGCGGCTTTCTCTGTGGATAATCCATACACATAGGATACATTATATGACTCAACCAAAACAAGAGAACGGCTAATTCAGGTTTTCTGAAGCATTTACGGATTCCACTATAAAAGTGCATTTTTCAATCCAAAGCGTTACAAAAAGATCAGGCCGCAAAAACACAGGGTTGCCGACTCTCCCGGAATATCCGGGAGACTCCCATTATTCAGGCAGTTATCCTGGTAACCCGGGAGAGCCGGCAAATCTCCCGCAGAGGGCTTGAGTCACGTAGTTTCATGAAAACCAAGGCCTCAAGTCCTGCCCCCCTGCCTGGCAACACTAATATCGTATGCCTAGAAAACCTAAAAAGGAGGTAATTGGTTGCCGGGGACGGGGCTTAATGATGTGATTTGCATAAATTATGTCATTAAGCCTCAGCCCCTTTTAGGCATTTATGGCTTCCCTCCTGGGTCTCCTGGAGAGAAGCTATGAATAGTCGGCAACCCTGCATAAACATGGACGGCTGAGCATTTGCATTAAAGTACAAAACAACGCGTTTCGACATGCACAGTATAAAGAAACTAATAAGCAAAACTGCAACCATGCTCTCAGAAATCTGATAAACCTAAGAGAGGATTGTAAAGTATTTTGCTCCATCTGGATGGCCATATTTTTGTACAGGAATAGGCAACCTTTAAAACACCATTTGTTATGAAATTACAAGTCCCAATACCTGGGGCCGGATTTACTAAGCTGCCAGAAAAGTGGAGATGTTGTCCATAGCAACCAATCAGATTCCAGCTGACATTTTCTAGTTGTAATAGGAAAATGAGAGCTAGAATCTGATTGGTTGCTATGGGCCCCACTTTTCCTTTACCCGCAGCTTAGTAAATCTTGGCCCAGGACTGATAAAGGTTGCCTATAGCTGCTGTAGTAAGTAGCGGTATGTGATTTTTTGGGGGCATTATAAGTGATGTTAAATATTATGGCAAATAGTTTCCAAAAGTACAATAACAGTATATTTGAAGAAATAAAAAAATACACACAAAACAGATCTCTTTATCGCCTATATAGTAGTTTCTAAGGCTGCCTAAAACAAGTCAACAATAAAAAACACACAAAATACAAATCTTAAGGATGTGGCGCCAAAGAGTAAATTGGTAAACAATTAAGTAAAACAATTATAGATTCCTTGGCCAGATTTACTAAGCTGTGGGTTTGGAAAAGAGAAAACATTGCCTATAGCAATCAATCAGATTCTAGCTCTCACTTTCTGTTTACATACTAGAGAATGTCAGCAAAAATCTGATTGGTTGCCATGAGCATCTCCACTTTTCCAAAGCTTAGTAAATCTGGCCCCTTGAAATCAATAGAAAAAAGGCATAAAATTAATATTAAAATTCACAATGTACAGTATGGGTTGGGTTAGGCAATAAGAAGGCGATACGTACGAACGCAGATATACGCAAGTAAAAGTTAAGCTAGGGTTTTGAACTCGTAATTGAGCTACATTACGTGCGTTTGAGGGGAGTGCATTATACTTAGTAGTGCGTAACTACGCTATGCGATCGTACTTAAAGTGAACTTAAGTCTGAATCTGGCCCAATATGTCTGGAATCAATATTCAGTAATCATGAAAACATATTAGATCTCCGAAACCTTAAAGATGAAGATGTTCTAATAGATTGTATTCATTTTATGGAATCTATAATCATTTTACTTCATTGTTTAGAAATTTATTCTTTGGCGCCATATCCTTAGAATTAGTATTTCTCCTAAAAGGAATAAGCGGCGCCCATTTCATAGAGTGCAGAGATCCACTCACTCCCGCACGTCCACTCACTCCCGCACGTCCACTCACTCCCGCACGTCCACTCACTCCCGCACGTCTACTCACTCTTGCACATCCACTCACTCCCGCACGTCTACTCACACCTGCATGTCGCGGAAGCAGTTGATGCAAAGCATGGATTTCTTCTCTGTGGAGAACATGATGTACGGCTCTTCATGTAAGGCTACAAAATAATTACCACAAGTCAGACAACGGCTGGAAACAGACACTGAAACAAGCGTTACGTAGGCCTAGTCCCAAGTGCTTTATACTAATACAAATGATGAACCATGAAAGGATAAGGGATGTTTAAATGCCAGCGTAGACTCCTACCTACCTTCCAATCTGTCCTCACTGAAAAATATATGAAATATATATTGTGGCAATGAGGGTAGATGTCACAGGTGAGTAACAGAGGGTCTGCAGGGAATGCACGGATTCACACCCTCGGACGTAGGGCTGAGGAGGAATGTTAGTGGGATGGTAATGGGGAACGTCACACTTACAGCACTTCTTGTGTATATCCTTCACGCGTTTACTCAGCGGGACGATGTCGTGGCAGGAGAACATTTTGGCTTTATGCGTCTCGTCTCTACACTTCACACACAGAGGCTGGTTGCAGGTGTTACAGTAATAGATCAGGTCACCATCCTGGAATACAAACCATGGGTTTAAAATGTGAGGAAAAATTACTTCGCTGAAAGAGTAGTGGATAAGCGGTATGAGCCCCCATCAGAGGTGGTAGAGGCTAAACTAAATTACAATTCGACTACACCACAGTAAACAGTCACTACAAGCAAATAATCACAAGTAATTAATTGCTTTCATTCCTGGATACAGGACTTCTTCTGGGCTGCACCCACTCTGTAGAATGCCTTTCCTCTGCCAGTAAGACTCTCCTCTAGCCTCCAAGCCTTTATGGGCTTCCTTTAATTTTAAAACTTCAGACAAGCTTAACATATTCTCACCTTGCCACTTACCCTTCTACTACACTGCGTACATTCCACCACCCCCTTCCTTTCATACAATTTACATGAAACAGATATCTTTTATCACTTAGTCTGGATACTTACAGTGCTGTGACTGGATCATACAGACCAGACAGAGCACTGAGCTTTTTTACCTGTAACCTGGCTGCTTCATTCTATCATATGTGGCTGATGTATCAAACCCTCGTGTCCTATAGATAGTATAGGGGTCTTGTGTTCTTTAATCTGTTCTTACCTGGTTTTTTCTATAATGTTTATTTTAAAATTGCACAAGGTTATATAATATAAGAGAAATAAGAATAAGAGAACCTGTCTATAAAAGAAAAATGAGTTTGTACAGAGCCTCAAATGCTGGGTACACACTGGAGGGTTATCTGATGACAATGCTTTCAGATCTTACCAGTGTGTACTGTGCCACAATGCTGCGGAATCCTCTGATACTGTATTGCATTACAGGAGTCAATTTTCAGGAGCTCATAATTTTTTAAGATCAGTGTCACGACCCTGACCTCACCTGAGGCTTTCGTGACTTACATAATACATAAAGCAGGCCTGGCCAACCTCCAGGTGTTGCAAACCTACAAATCTCAGCATGCTTTAACTGCACAGGCATAGCCGATACCTGACAAAGCATGCTGGGAGTTGTAGTAGGTTCAGAAGACCTGGAGAATAACCTCATACTGCATAAGCAATGTAAAGTTGATTGCTGTATTATGTTTGGGGCATAGAACAATGGGGATCATTGAGACAGCTACTGTTTACCTTACTGCAGACAGTTACACATCTCTCACCTGTTGGTTAAACTCCGTGTCACAGTTGGCGCACTGTACGACCTCTTCAGAGTCAGCCGAGCTGTCTACCAGGAACTTCAGCAATCTGTCAACTGGGGGTAAGCCATTGTTTCCCTTCACTATGGACTGCTGTCTGCAGGGGACACGAGATGGCACGACACAGACAGGGAGCAGCTCTTAACTCTTGAGATAAAATTATTAAATGCAATTTTTCTTTTGAGAAAACGTTTTTTGTTTTTTTTTTCATTTCTTTTTAACTTTTCAGTCATGTGACTAGAAGATAGGATAGATCTGAGAAGATCAGGGGTTGGCAATGTTAGCCTGGGGCAAGATTTTGCCCAACAGCCAATAAAGAAAAATTATTATGAATTTTTCAGCTGTCTCTATTTGGAATAGGGGGCCATTTTAGAAATTTTGAATGGGTGCGTGTGTGATCGGTGTTCTCACCCATTCATTTTCACAGACCCGTCTGATGACAGCTACAGAGAGAAAAGTAATCTCTCCGTGGTATTTTTGTATTGGGGGGGGTTAGGCGCTTAGGAAGGGAGGGTTATGGCCAGGCTGCGGGGAGGGGGGTGTTAGGGTTAGGCTATAAAGAAGAGAGTATTAGGGTCAGGCTAGAGAGAAGGAAGGGTTAGAGTTAGACTGCAGGGGAGGGTTAGGGTAATGGAAGGGGAGGTATATGCAAAGATTAGGTACAGCGCTTAAAAATAAATAAGATAAAACAAAAAAAATAAAAATAAATATAAATAAAAATAAATATAAAATTAAAAATAAAACACAATTGATATAATTATATTTACAGTAGTTAACCCTCAGTAAATATATGGGGGAAACATAGAGACCATATATAAGCCTCGTAATTATTATAGAGAACGGCACCAAGTATTACAAATATTTATTATGCAATAGACAAAATAATAATACACATTAGATTAAAATTATATTAAGACAATCTAGACACTATGTAGGTAAAAAAGCAATCTATCAGACACTATGTGTCTAAAACCTGGTCCACTGTTTGGACTTTTAAAAGTTCAAAGATACCTGCTCATTGATATTATTGGTAAGGTTCCACTGATTTGTAAACAGTTCAAAACACTCCGGGTGGCCAGCCCAGGTGTCTGATGCAGTGAGTCTTATTGGCTGAACACGGTGCTGCCCAAATCTCAATATAATTCGTGTAGCTTCAACTTATATACTCTTAATTCATATAATGGAAGGGGAGGGTTAGGGTTAGATTTAGTGGAAGGATTGGGGTTAGTTGGGGTGCACCGGGGATCGATTGTTATGCCTCTTCAAGGCATAATCAATCGATATCCCAGCCAGTTCGAAACTGGCTGGGAGAGAACGGCGCTATCGAAATAGGGCCGTTCTTTGCGGGGACCCACACCCAAAAGTTACGCATGGGTAAAGCCATTTTGAATTTCAGGCAGGACCAGAATCACAATGGGGCTAATGGGACAACAACCCCAGGCCTCCATCTGAAAATAGGCCCCCCTACACACACATTGCTGATCTCCAGGCCTCCCACTGCAGTGCATAAGTATGACATCCTCCTCCAGAGCATAGTGTGGGCTCTTGATCATTTTCAACCTCAGGCTTATATGGCCCTAATTTCAGGCGCAGTTAGATTAACCTTTTCTAAATTTGCTTTCCTTATTTAATACAGATACTGACCAGCGTTACTTTCACACTGTTATTTAGACTTGGGCTTGGAAACATCACCTCTCAACTCTAATACTGTTTGCAACAGATGATAATTCAATATGGCCGTGCTCGGGTGTAACTTTCCATCTGTTTTTCTCTTATTTTTAAACTCTAGATCCGGTCCTATGTGTATAACTAATCTACATGTGAGACAGGCAATCAATCAGGCAATTCAATTTAAAAAGATAATAGAGCTATTTGGGCAGATGTCAGTCAGTGCGCAGACACAACAGAGCCAGTGATTTCACTATTTATATCCCAGGAAAGCTCTTCAGGATTAACTCCTCACTGTCTCATATTAGAGCCCTCTGTTCTTACCTATTATGATTACAAAACACAGGGATAAGCAGCTAAAATATAATAACACAGCACTAACATACAATAGCCAATTGCAAACCACTGTATAGCGTATTATTCCCTCAATTATAACATTGCAAATACTGTAAGTTAAGTAACACAACATAAATCTGATTCCCTGCCAACCCCACAAATACCAAGGCTATCATGTGTGCCAGATGTACATGTTTAATGTTTATGAAATGATGGCTGGTTTGTTGATTTAGGCAGCACTTGTGCTTCTCCTTTCTAAAATCTCTAGTAACACTACCCTCCCCCCCCCCCCCCCCAGCGAAC
>WWET01000107.1:462449-484100 GCA_011038615.1 Limnodynastes dumerilii
GAATAAGGCCAGCATCAAATACACCGCATACAGGAAAGCCAAACGAACAGAATGCGAATATCTGTAAGATCCTGAAGGTTAGAAATAACTAGGGCCTGCTTCACAACTATGACCTACAATAAACAGTAAAATAAAAAGGAAAAAAGATCATAAAAAATAAGGGGGGGGGGGGAGGACAATTAATCTCCTTCTTAAGTCTGGATCCAGCCCAGCAATGTTAATGTTGGACTGTATGTTCTCTGCTTTGATACTTGAATTTTTTGTGTTTTTGCCATCATTTGTATCACCCTGTATGCCGTATCTATTACCCTACAACACTGATCGTGGATCGGGCGTCCGTAGGGACGCTGGAGGGGACGTCCCCCAGCGTCCCTACGTTCAGGTTAGTGTAGGTGGGCGGGGGGAGCTAGTTTAATGAGGGCGGGCTAGGCGGCCATACGCTCCTGTGCGAGGGTAGCCTTCAACCGGCGTAAGGAAGGGGCCATACGCCCCCACAGGGGGAGTGTCGGGGTAAGTGAACGCCGATACACTGTGCTTTAGTAAGCACAGCACAGCGCATCGGTGTAGGTCTGGATCAGGCCCTATGACACCTTATAAATAAACGTTAGTAGTAATATAATAATAATAATAATATGGCTTTGCTTTCTTTCCTATACAAAAGATAAATAAAATACAATGAGGAAGCAAATCATTTCTGTAGCAGATAATGGTCGCTCCCCAGTAATTACAATGGAGGCTCTTACAGCCTGGGACTTACCCGCAGAGAGGGCAGGTGAGCCGGTTATCTATAGCCCGGCCGCGGAGGCAGTTGGCACAGAAGTTGTGGTAACAGTCCAGCAGGCACGGATGCTCGTACTGTTCGTGGCACAGGAAGCAGGCCAGGGGGTGACAGTTCACTTTGTCCAAGTCCTGGAGGTTGTCCAGGGGGGAGAAAATCCCTCCGGACATCTCTAAGAGGGAAAAAGAAACGACTCATTGTCATGGTTACCATATAAAACCACAGGAAGACATTCGCCCGGACAAAGATGCGGACACACGAATGATGGATGCAGAGGTAGCTGCAGGTGTATGGACATCAGCCTGTATGCTCTGCAAGACTCCATACAGCCTGGGTCTAGAGTGAATATTACAACCCAAGCAGGGGCACCACTACCGGGGGTACGGTCTCTACAGGCCCTGGAGGAGAGGGGGGCCTGTGGCAGCCCTGCACCCTAAGCAAGCTATTAGAGGCGCTCCATGTACCATTGTATGTATGTATAGCGCTTCATACTCTCCAACATGACCCTTTCCATTAGGTACAATATGCTCCGCTCCTGAGTTTCCAACTGTCACTCACCTGGTTTAAATGACTTCACTAATATATTTTAAAAAAAACACTATTTGTCTCTTCAACAGGAGGTTACCATAGTAACTGACAGTTGGAAACTGAGGAGCAGAGTATATTGTACCTAATGGAATGGGTCATGTTGGATACATGGAGTGCAGAACGCTGTATTAAGATGTCAGCCTGTAACAGCTTCTCTCAGGCAATTGTCCCGCCCCCAGTCCTGCCTGGCTCCGCCTAGTCCTTCCCATCACCCAAGCATGCTTGGTCAGATATCAGCAATGACTATGCATGCTGGGACTTGTAGTTTTTCAGCACCTGGAGAGCCACCGGCTAGCCAGGCCGCCATAATCCCCAGTCATGACCTATACTCCCAGTGACCAGCAACTCCCAGCGCTCCAGGTTCCTCTTATACCCCTAACCTGTCTATTCACAACACAAGCAAGGTGCTGGGCATTCAGCGTGCTCTCTGTACCAGTGCCCGCTCTCCTCCCGTCACATCCCCTGTGTATTGATACTTGAATTGTTTTGTATTTTTGTCTTGCTGTCGGCTTTGTGTCCTCTCTTGTATCACCCTCATGCAGTGTTAATATTTACTCAGTATTCATGTGATGTCTGTGCCTCTACCTGTACGGGGCTGCCTTATAAATGATCGTTAATAATAATAACATGTATATGAGTGTTATCGCTGAATGAATCTCATTGGAGCAATGGCCAGACCCCCCCTCCTGTCACCCCCCTAATGTAAAGCTCCCGGTTTCCATTCTGCAATTACTGAAATGCTTTTTCTCTGTCAGTCTAATAGTTAATGTACATACCTGGACTTTCACAGGTGTACAAGCGTACGGAGACCCATTAAGCATCAAAACGCAGCACGATTGAGGCTGCAATCCGTGCAGTAACAGTCTCAACAGCTCATCGCACTTACATTGTATCGCGGTGGCTCAGTGAGTAGCATTGTATCTCACAGCACTGAGCCTTGAGCACTGAGTCTGGGACTTATCTATGTGGAGTTTGTATGTTCTCTCTGTGTCTGTGTGAGTTTCTGCCGGGTGCTCCGGATTCCTCCCACATGCCAAGAACATACTGGTAGGTTAATTGGCTACTGAATAAATTAACGTGTGTGTGTATGTATGTGTGTGTGTGTATGTGTGTATGTGTGTGTGTGCGTGTGTGTGTGTGTGTATATGTATGTATGTATGTATGTGTGTGTGTATGTATGTATGTGTGTGTATGTATGTATGTATGTGTGTGTGTGTGTATGTGTGTGTGTGTGTGTGTATGTGTAAGGGTCCTTAGTATGTAACTCCAATAGGGACAGGGACTGATGTGAATGTCTAATGTTCTCTGTAAAGCACTGCAGATAATTTGTGGTGCTATATAAATAAGCGTTAATGAATGTTAATGGATTTATAGGACTGTGATCATGCTGAAATCCGGACCCGCTCTTATATAATCATTGTACAATTTGCTGATGAAGTAAGAAAATAAATGAAGTTATTAAGCGATGATTAGCGGACAGCACATTAATTAAATCCATAGTTTATCCACATGTGCTGCAGAATAATAGATATGAAACGAGTGAGTACAGTTGATGATGTGGATCAGGGAAATAAATGACAATATTAATGTTCTAGGTTCTGTATTGGCTCCTAATCACATACAGGACGGGAAGCGGACATTCCTTCTGCTACGTGTAGGGGGAGAGTGTTTAAATTGTACAGCGATGGCACATAGTCCGTACACAGTACAGGTGTGCCAAGCACCTGATCCACAGCCACACTAAGCCCAGGGAGCTGACACTCCACAAACCTTTCAGAATTTCTTATTTCAGACTCAATAAATGACTAAATCCCTGTTGCCGCAATGTGCAGGTGTAACGTTATACCTTGTGATTGAGGCACTATTCATCGCCTCTTTTTCCTGTAGACATTACAGTGTAATACACCGCACAACATATATGGTCACGTAACTGCATTGAGCGCGGCTGCCCGTACACTACTGCTGTATAGTGACCATCGCACGCAGTCCGCTCAGGATTTGCGCCTGTATGTGCAGGGCACGTGCTGTGTTCTGATATCATATAGATTTACTAAGCTGTATGTAAAAGTGGAGATGTTGCCCATAGCAACCAACTGGATTTTAGCTGACATTCTTTTGTACGTAAAAAGAAAGTGATGTTGCTCTAGGCAACATCTCCACTTTTCCAATCCCGCAGTTTACTAAATCTGTCCCCTAGAGTCTAATAGCAGTCCCACCAATGTCATAAAGCAGTGTAAATGAATGATAGCAATGAAGATAAATCCATAGAATGTTACACTGATTGATGTGATGGAACGTTACATGTTATTCCCCTGCCATAAGTCACTCAGTACAACACGTATTTATACCTCAGCTGTAACAGGGAGCTCTGTCCCCCCCAGGTATTTACACCTTATACAGACATACTGGGAGACGTGTGAAAGTGACAATCACTGCAGCCACATATCACGGGGACAATGACAGAATATCTCAGCTCTGCGGATTCCATGTCACCAGAAAACCTCAAGGGCAAGCGAAGACCTAGGGTCCCCAGGAACATAACACGCAGGGAGCCAAAGGTGCAAAGCATCTCCGCTTCCCCTAGTGTCCATAGCCCCAGTGTTTTCACTACATATAATAAAAGTGCAAGGAAACAAGGTGAAAGAGCATAAAGTGAAGGCAGGAATGTGCAGCCTCATAAGAAAGCTCGTCTCACCTTATACAACGCGTGAGGTCCGGGGCAGACCGTTCCTGAGCTGCTTTTCCTTGTTGGAGCGGAGAGGAATGACAATAATGTGCAGGCTTTTCCCAAGGCAGGACACAGGGCAGGGACATGCATGCAATCTCTAGTGCCAACACCACATATCTTCCATTACCAAAGCTCCAACTCTAATTACAGTCACGGTCTCGGCAAATGCTCACAGCCCCATTATTCTACTGATCTATTAACGCTCTCTCTCTAGTAATGGACACTACAGGAGGGGAATCAGAGTTACCACGACAGCAAACCTGCACCTTAGCAAAACTAGGCTGAATATCAGAGGGAAGCAAACTTTACAGGCCTGATCCAGAGACAAATGTAAGTTAGAACTTAGAAGAGCGCAGTGTAGCTTCATGGTCAAATATGCTGCGCAAGTGCAGTGTAATGCGCAACGCTTACAGTTATAAACAGTGGCTCAGTGAGTAGCACTTGTGTCACAGCGCTGAGGTCATGAGTTCAATTCCTGGCCTAGGCCTTATCTGTGTGGAGTTTGTATGTTCTCCCCGTGTCTGCGTGAATTTCCTCTGGGTGCTCCAGTTTCCTCCCACACTCCAAAAACATGCTGGTAGGTTAATTGACGGCTGAATAAATGAATGGGTGTCTGTGTAAGGGAACTTAGAATTTGGCTCCAATAGAGCAGTGATTGATGTGATTTTGAAATATTCTCTGTGAAGCGCTATGCAATATGATAGTGCCATATAAAAACCTGTTCATGAATCAATAGTGTGAACACTTCTATAGACAGGTGGATGCAATAAAACAAAAACAAAACATGAAAAAATGAGTGTTTTTGTTAATGTATGTAGAAATGATTTAACACAGGCACAATACATCAAACGGCAATTTCTGACCCCATGTAATGTCTTTCAAGTGTCACATCCTAACACAAGGGTAACAAGTCACGGAAGGTCAGCCCGCTGGACTAAAGCTGGCCATACACTAGAGCGATTATCTGCCTGATCACCCAATTATTGGGTGATCGGACAAATAATCGCTGTAGTTAATGGCCAGGATCAATTTTTCAAACGCCACATAAACACACGAGAAACGCTCTGTATGATTATTTGATCTTTGACATGTTTGATTTATATTGATTATTGTGTGAGCTTGCTGAATGGCTCCCTATTACTGAAAGCTGCTGCTGTATATCTATGTACAAAGCTGCTCTGACAGCTGTCAAGGTATACTTTAACGCTGTCAGAGCAGCATAATACATAGATATGCAGCAGTGGCTATTTTAGGGAGTAGTACAGACAGGGATCAGCCGAAGCAGCACTGTGTGAAGCGCGGCTTTGGCTGATTCTTGCCTGTATTACTGCCTACAATAGCCGCTGCTGTATAGTCATGTACTATGCTGTTCCGACAGTTTTAAAGTATACCTTCACAGCTATCAGAGCAGCCCACCCTCTCCTGTGACCTTAGGAGATTGGGGCTGATTCAGAGTTGCACTTCCACCTTTTTTTAGGTGCAAGTGTAGACCTGGACAATACCATGTTGAATTGCAAGGGGAGGCAGCTTTAAATTGTAAAACCAGCAATAAAATTAGGAGGTGAAGTTTCTTAGCTCAACTCTATTTTATAGAATAAACATAAAACTATGCAGTATTTTAGTTCTATGTGTAAAAGTAATGTATTTTCCAGGCATGCAAATTTTTTTTTTATTCATTAACACCCCTTACTTTTAAAAATGGTTTAGCTGAGCTGTACACTTCCACCTAAAAAAAAGGTGTAAATGCATCTCTGAATTAGCCCCCATGTGTTATTTTTGTTATTGTTGTTTAGCTTCATTAATTTTAAGAAATGAAAGTGTGGATTTATTTATTGGACATATAACATGTATGACAGATTTATGTATTATGTAGACATAATTATACTAAAATTATAATACAGTAACAAATAAACATTTAGTTGACAGACTTGCATGCAAGAAGTCTGGATGGGGCAGGGGTTTGTGTGAGACAAGCTTCAAATAGTGCTCAGCACTCCGTGTATGACTGTAAACTGCTGGTTATTAATACATTGCTAGCTTAGCAGCTGTCAGCTGTTGCCATTGTCTTAAGCTGGCAGTCTCTGACAGCTTGTTTTAAGTTCTCCATGAGTGCAGGGGGGTGGCTGACATGGGCCCCATCTTCTGTGGCCCCATAGCAGCCATACCCCTTGCACTCATGGTAGTTACATTACTATATGGATTGTATGAAATTATTCTGGAATCTCCATGCATGTATATTACTAACAGGAGGCCACACATAGATTGAAAAGCACAGAACTTGAGGGAGAGGATTTCAAATTTTGCTCAGACTCATAGGGCCGGGACCTCACCTCTGTCCGATAGGGGACTTACGCAAGTCATTTACGTAATTCCCTTCTGTCAAAACATCTGCGCATGTACGCACCAGATATTTAGACAGCGTAAGTACTAACACGCGTCGGGTGACGACTGCACGTGGAGATTCCAACTGCGTGATTTCCCCGTTCCCGGTCTCTTGCCTTCGTCCAACTGATTCTAAGTACAGTGTGACTCCGGCTCCCTCCGTAGTGTAGGAAGGGTTAGTTACCGCACGGTAGTGTGAAGCGCAGCCGTGAGGCTGCTAGTCGTTTTTTAGGGTGAGTACATTGCCTCCCTTAGTATAGATAGCCGGAAGTCCACCTGTTACTTTGTATCTTTTTCTAATCTGCACAGCATATGTGGCCACAATGCAATATAGCGATTATTTTGTTTTGTTGGTGGGCAAGTTGTTTCTACTTGTAATTACTTTTTAAATATAGCTTGGGAAAACGACATTTTTCCTTTTAATGGATATGAAATAAATGTTACTTTTTAAATAGCGCTAATCTCTGTCTGACGTTTATGAGTGGGCACCAGTTTAAGGTTTTTTTCAGTTGGCTTCTCTGATCCACCTGAATATATGTGCCTGTTTTGTTCTAATCATAAACATCCCCTTCCCAAACATCCTGAAATAAAACTATTCTTTATTAGAAGCCATCAGCTTTGATATAACCATAATTAAGCTGTTTGCGGTATCAGATGTGCCAACTGCATCCCTTATTATTTTCCACGAGTCTACTACCGAATATTCTAAATATTTGCATGGAAACGTGTCAATCAGGCTCACAATAAACAATGAAACAGAACATAAATATAATATATACCTTTAAAGTCTTGCTAAAGAAGTGATTAATAAACTGCAGTCAATCAGACCAGTAAAACTTAGGCCGGGTACATAATTGTCCAAACCGACCTACAAGCTTGCGCGTCATTGGCTAGGTAAGTGCGCTCACATGACCCCTCGTCACATCCAATCCAGGTCCCCTGGTCGGATTAAATGACATTTAAACCTGCTTAAAAACTAGGAGTGTCGCCAATCATCCGACCAATGGAAAAAAAATGTGCACACCCATGTGACTGCTCTGTCCAATCCTTCTCTTGATATATTATGTAAACACACCTGTGATTAGCAGAGCGTGTAATTACAATACTGCAGGTTTCCTATAGTTTATTAATGTATTTTTTATTTTTATTTTTTAACAGGTTTTTATATAGCACTCTCATATTACATAGCGTGAATAGTAATGAATAATAATAATAATAATAATAATAATAACAACAACAAAGGGAGCAGGGATAGGAAGGCAGGGTGTTACAGGGAGCAGGGATAGGGAGGTTGGGGGTTACAGGGAGTAGGGATAGGAAGGTTGGAGGTTGCAAGGAGGGGAAAGCCAGGCATTACAGGGAGCAGGGATAGGAAGGCCGGGTGTTACAGGGACCAGGGATAGGAAGGCCGGGTGTTACAGGGAGCAGGGATAGGGAGGTTGGGGGTTACAGGGAGTATGGATAGGAAGGCTGGAGGTTGCAAGGAGAGGAAAGCCAGGCATTACAGGGAGTAGGGATAGCAAGGTTGGGTGTTACAGGGAGCAGGGATAGGGAGGTTGGGGGTTACAGGGAGTAGGGATAGGAAGGCTGGAGGTTGCAAGGAGAGGAAAGCCAGGCATTACAGGGAGTAGGGACAGGGGCTTGGGATTAGAGCTGCATGTCATGACTGAGAGGAGCATAGTGTGACTGAGGGAAGACGTGGGCACTCGCATAATTTGGGACTGGCATTCGGAGGATTGCCAAGAGTTTCATTTTCTCTGAGTGATTAATTAGCCTATAGTGACAAGCCAGTGATGGTCTCTTGCTGCAAAACTAATTTGAGACCTCTGTCATTGAGATGTCTATGTATGTGCCTGGAAGGCTGCTCTCCAGCTATTGTGAAACTACTAATCCCAGCATGCTGTGTTATATACAAGTTGTCTCGTAACACCTGGAGTTGTAGTCAGGCCTTTATTATGGTCGTGTATTCATATTGTGGGACTTATTATTTATAGATATCTAAATGTTTACATAGGTTCCTCTCTTGTGTAACGCAGACCTTCCAACATGACCCATTCCATTAGGTACAATATACTGTGCACCTGAGCTTCCAACTGGTGAAATGACAACTGATATTTAAAAATAAAGGTGGTTACCATAGTAACTGACAGTTGAAAAATGAGGAGCAGAGTATTTTGTACCTAATGGAATGGGTCCTGTTGGAGGGTATGGTAGCGTTCACTTCAATACCTCACACATACTCACTAGGTCTTATTTTTTTTCTATTAGATTAAACTAGTGCCAGATTTACTAAACTGGAATGGAAAAGTTGAGATGTTGCCCATAGCAACCAATCAGGTTCTAGCTGAATTTTCTAGAATGTAATAGGAAGGTGAGCGCTAGGTCTGTTGCTATGGGCATTATCTCTACATTTCCGTTGCTGCAGCTTTATGAATCTAGACCTTAGTGTGTATTACATCCATATTAATGCCTCAGGTTCGCTGTGCTGTCATTTTAGGAGCACGTTTTCCCCGGCTACTAATATCCCTTTTATATCGCCACTAAAAACCCGTTTTTTTCCCCAAAAAACGGTTCTCTGCTGAAACCCGGATGTTTGGTGATGTGAAATGTATTGGGGTCCTAGTCTGGAGTTTAATGACATGGGAAAAGAGAGAGGGTTTTTTCCCAATGTCTGACAAGTGTTGGTGTTGAAAAACCCAGGTCTCGCCTAACACCTGATTGCCTCCAGGAGGCGCACACAGCCCTTAATACTGTCAGACCGGGGACACAGAATGTCCCTCCCCCCTAAAACCACGGCAATAAACTTGGTAGAAAAACATGAGTTGTTGCTATGGTGGAGATGAGAGACAGATGCTAGAGATGGGCCGATGTGTAGGGTGGCGGTTCTCAACCCTGTGCTTAAGTGCCACTGACAGTGCCGTTTTCCAGGTCTCTTCATAATCACAAGTGATACAAGTACAACCTGTGGCCCTTTTCATATATGCCAGTCAGCAATGAACACACCTGTGTTCCAGCAAGGACCCCTGCAAAGCCTGTACTGTTGGTGGTTGAGAACCCCTGGTGTAGGGTGTATGCGTTGCCTCATTTTTACAGATTTTTTGGCCTCGTTGTGCCATCCTTATAGGACTCTTACTATTATCAGAGGGGTTTCTGGACTTTTAGCATGGTTTTGGCTTCAGTGACTATGGTGATATTTAATACAGGTACCTCCATGGTACTGAAATAACGTACCTCCATGGTACTGAAATAACGTACCTCCATGGTACTGAAATAACGTTTATCTGGTGATATCATGTTGTGCACAATTCTGGGTAGTGGCAAGTAAATCAGCCATATAAAATACCTTTATTATATTTTACCAAATAGCCGGGTCAGTTACCCTCGTCACGGGCTGATCGTGGTATGCACATTGCGTTTGGCACATCAGAGCTATCTATATCTGTATATATGCTTTCTTGTGGGTGATGAAGTTGTGCCGTCCAGTAGTCAAATCTGGACTTCACAAAATGAGAGACATGAAATGAGCTTCTGTGTTCCAGCATTTTCATCTGTGCAGCAAATGTCCGTGTAGAAAGCTCAAGCATTCAGTCAAGGCGACTATTGTCTATGCAGTGCTGTGTTTTACATGTGGAATGGGTACATTTACTAAGGCTCCTTGCAAGAAACACTGCTTGTGTTGCTATGTACAACCCTCCACGTTCTTTATATAGTGTGAAACTACAAGTACCAGCATCCTGTGTATAGGAGCTTGAGGTTTCACAATGCCTAAAAGGAGTCTTAGGTTACTGATGACAGTCCTGTAATATCAGTAATGTCTCATTCAGGTATTATAATAAAAACATAACGTTGGAGTCACTTTTTCATTTATTTTTTTATCTTTGTTTTAGAAAAAGACTGCGTCAAAGGGCAGCAAAAAGAAGAAGCCGGTCCTTAAATTCACCTTGGACTGCACACACCCCGTGGAAGATGGCATCATGGATGCTTCTAACTTTGTAAGTGGCCTTGCAGATGAGTCTCCTGGAGACGACTTTCATGTTTATCTGTCTGCTGCAGGCTGTAGGGGAGCTTGTTTGGTTTACTTGCCTGTAGTGACTCATCTATAGGGGGAGCCCATGGTCTGGGCTAAACCTGCCCCATGTGCTTCACAATGGCCTATGTTTCTGATTTCCTTTTCTACGTGGATATTGAAACTATGTATGAGGATGGGTGAACGTGGGACATGAAAGATAGACATGGAGGGCAGCATTGTAATAGTGTTGTACCACCAAAATATTATTAGTCCAGTGTATTTGCTGTCTGATTGGATGATGTGACGATGTGACCCTCAACCAATACAAGTGTCAGACGTTTTTATATGGGATATTACCCTACAGGGTAAAAGGTATAAAAATAGAGAAATATAAAGAAGATAAATATTTAATAACACTTCTTAAAACACACATCCAGGATATAGATTGCAATATTGAAAGCAGTGTAACCGTCCTTTACTGAGGTTGATGGTAAACAAGACAGGGTGCAGAATATAGAGAAAGTCCCGGGATTGCCTTTAATGGTTGTGTTTATGGCAGTCTATATTGTGTGTTTGTGTTGCCTGTTATGAAATATTTATCTTTATATTTTCTCTTTCTATCCACCGGTGCTTCCCACATAAACCGCCCTTCTCTTTCCATTCATTGGGGTAGATCCTGAGCTACGTACGCTGGCGTATTTATGCCGCTGACGTACAGACGCTGTTTTGTATGTACCGCGCATGCACACGGCTGATGTTACGCCATGTAATTCTGAGCCTACATATCAGCCTCGTACCAACAGCGTAACTACGTATGAAGAAGCGTGCCAACCATATGACACCAGTAGTCATGCTTTGGAGGTGGGTGAGGCATTTCATTCGTACAGTAGGGGCGTGATCAGGCAGGTGCATATATGTAGCTTGTACTTAGGCTGTGAAAAGTTAAGGTAGGGTTTGGCAAGCGTAAAAGGGGAGTGCATAGAAAACATGCTACGCGATTAAACATCGTGGAAACGCAGGTCTGGATCTGGGCCATTGTTTTTATATTGGAGGTTGTGCCCCTTCCAGGTACATATGAAGCGCTCCCGGGGTTTATACGCTGATATCTTTGCATGGTCTACATTTTATTTCCTGGAATATTAGAACTATGGGCCGGATCCAGAACTACGTCCGTCTTCCATAGACGGATGTAGGTCAATAAACAGTAGCTACTGCGCATGCGTAGTAGCTATTGTACGTAATCTGCATTTCTTTTAGGCCACATATACGTATTCTATGTATTGAAACGATACGCAGATTACGTACAATAGCTACTACGCATGTGCAGTAGCTACTGTTTATTGACATAGATTCTGGATCCGGTGAAATGTCTCCGCAGACTTCTACTCCCAAACTGAATCCTCAGGTCTAAAATAATCATAAAAACACTTTTCCTTCACACCTCTAACTTTTTTTTTTTTGTCCAATTAAATCTAATTATAATCCAGTGAATTGGAATATTAAACAGAGCTTAAACAACACAATGAATGCGATGGACGAATGGGTGCTCTCTATAATATAACTTGAACAGTGTGAGAGTATATGTATAGCGCCAGGGTTTCGTCTGTACAGATGGTGCTTTGGTGGTGTCTTACACGGCGTCAGTGAATTGGTAATAACCTAGTGATATGTGGATGTAACAAAGTGTTCATTAACCCTTAACAGGAGCAGTTCTTACATGACCGCATCAAGGTGAATGGGAAGGTTGGCAACCTGGGTGGTGGCGCTGTCTCTATCGAGAGAAGCAAGAGTAAGATCACAGTGACGTCAGAGGTGCCGTTTTCTAAGAGGTGAGTGTCCTCGCAGGGCTGGCTTCTGGCTTCTTCATCCCCTTTCTCTGTGTGGAATTTGCTGTAATTAAATGTCATGATGTTTTCTTCCGAGGCAGATCCACCGATCTGTAGTGTGTGTTTCTAAGCTCTGAACCAGTCAGTCAGGTCATTGCAGTGCATAGCTGTCTGCTCTACATGTGCTCGTGTTTACCCTCTGCAAAGGAACAGGGCAAACGGATGCTATATGCATCTAGTTCAGTATTCAGGCCAGATAAATTACCATGGTAATAAGTTATGGCTATTTTACCAGTTTTGTAAGGTTTTAATCCTCATTGCTTTATAGATACAACTCCGTCTGGTCACTCGATGATCCAGATACTTAGGCGGAACTCTCTATACGATGGCTTACAATCTGGCACGGGTCTTGTGCCCCTGTGTTGAAGCTCCTGCACAGTGCACAGTAGTGTTATCTGGTGCATGCTTAGTACTTGCAGGATCTTGTGCTCTTTAAATTGCTAGAGCAAATATTAGTGTAACTGGAGAAAATTGGTGTCCATATTAAAACAGTGAAATAGAGTTTATATACTGAGGAGTAACTTCTGTGTTTTGAAGTTAAACACTTTGGACTGTTCTTACGGGATTCTTGAGAATAACAACGCCCTCTTCAGATTAGCCGCTGGACGTCATTGTGAGGATTTGAGGTGTTTTCCAAACTGCTTGACATGGGGAGTTGTAAAATAGACAGGGCAGAGATGACGAGGATACAGCGCTTATTGGGCCAGTGGACTTGCTAGTCATGAGCATAGTAGATTGCCTTTATTTGTTCACCTTTGTTTGAGTATTTTACAGCAATGCGTTCGGGTATCTAAAGCTGGCTACAAAGTACACTATAGTTGGTCTTCAGTGAATTCTTGTGTGATTGGAGACGCTTGTTGCAGAGTGAGGGCTATGATTGTGTTTTACAGAACTGTGACCTGATTATCGAATGGCTTGATCTGTTTCTTTATTGGGTGGTTTCTATAGACATGGAAACGAGGCGTTGGTGTATCGCCATGATAGTCATATAGAACCTTATTCACACTTCTGAAGTTAGTGCTCCTTAAGTGCGGGGAAATAAGAAATGAGCTAATACGTTTGTGCAGTGGCTCATGTGCACGATCTACGTACTGGTTAGATAGGGAAGCACTAAGCTCTTAAAAAGGTGGCAGGAGGAAGCTTTAAGATACGGGCTCATCTGCGCCTTCTTAAAGCAGTAAGTGTGAATACAGTCTAGTGTGCAGCTGCTGAACGATATTATGAGCGGAACGTCATAGTGCCTGTTCAGCTAGAAGGGTTGCCATCATTAAGGTACATAATACCGGTTTATATGGAATATCTGGTTGCTTTTGACATTTCTACTATTCCCATTTGAGGCTCTCAGTAAATATACCCAGACGTGTGCTATGGGTATAATGCATAAAGAAGACCTAAAACATTGGACCTGATTCACAGTTAAGAATCTTCTTAAAATAAGAACTTAAAGTTACTCTTGGGCTAAACCATGTTGATTGCAGGGGAGTTATATTTCATCTGTTGCAAACAGTATTAGAGTTGAGAGGTGATGTTTCCCAGCCCAAGTCTAAATAACAGTGTGATAGTAACGCTGGTCAGTATCTGTGTGCAGTAAGCAATTCAAAGATATATCCCTGCATGCAAAGAATACAATTAAATTAATTCCCTTTCAATCAGCATGGTTTTGCCCAGGAGTGACTTTAAGTTCTTATTTTAAGAAGATTCTTAAGTGTGAATCAGGTCCATTGTTGGCAAATAGTCTTAAAAGTCTGTTCCTTATGACCTAGATGTGAGCGCTCTGCGGACTTCAGTGTTTTCCAGATTAAAAGGTGGGGTTTTTAGAACATAAACACGGTTATGGAAATCCAGTGCAGTAATGAAAGGTGTGTAAGCAGGTTCCCTTGGAGCAGGCATCAGTACATCTAGTTTCTGGTTACAGCGTCTCGTCTCCAACCGTCTCAGTAAGAGAGCAGCACTGGCAGACTGCTGCGATTATAGCATAGGCATAGATTAAACCTTAAGGCATGATGGGACTTGTAGTCTCAACACTTGGAGTCCTACAGGCTGCATGTGCCTCTTACGGTGTCGGCCATTATCTGTTGCTGTTTTTGAACACTTAATTTGTTTGATATGACTCAACATGTTTAAAGAGATGAGGCAGCTCTACTGCTGAGGCTTCGCAGCCGCTGTATGTTAAGAGTGGAACGTCATAGCGTGTGTTCAGCTAGAAGGGTTGCCATCATTAAGGTACGTAATACCGGTTTATATGGAATATCTGGTTGCTTTTGACATTTCTAGTTTTCCCTTTTGAGGCTCTCTGTAAATATACCCAGACTTGTGCTATGGGTTCCTGGGACTGCGTATTAATGGATGTGAATTTCATATAATGCATGAAGAAGACCTAAAACATTGTTGGCAAATAGTCTTAAAAGTCTGTTCCTTATGACCTAGATGTGAGCGCTCTGCGGACTTCAGTGTTTTCCAGATTAAAAGGTGGGGTTTTTAGAACATAAACACAGTTATGGAAATCCAGTGCAGTAATGAAAGGTGTGTGAGCAGGTTCCCTTGGAGCAGGCATCGGTACATCTAGTTTTTGGTTACAGCGTCTCGTCTCCAACCTTCTCAGTAAGAGAGCAGCACTGGCAGAAACCTTAAGGCATGATGGGACTTGTAGTCTCAACACTTGGAGTCCTACAGGCTGCATGTGCCTCTTACAGTGTCGGCCATTATCTGTTGCTGTTTTTGAACACATTTAATTTGTTTGATATGACTCAACATGTTTAAAGAGATGAGGCAGCTCTACTGCTGAGGCTTCCGCGTGATCGCTACCTGGCACAGTTTTGTTTTGTGTGTTTGGCTAAGTTTTATTCTTGGAGAGTTGGGTTGCTTTCGGTTTAATTGTAATTATAAGAAACTAAAAAGTTTTCACTCAGGCAGAGAGGTAGGTGCACCTATATATGACAGGGTACTAGTTCTGATTATACTGGGTACTAGTTATAATTATGGCTTATATCTGGCAGATTGTCAGGAGACAGTGTCATAGCAGCGGCCATGTTTGTCCTGTGCCTGGTGGATTCATTTTTAGACTACAGGGTACACAAAGAATGCACACGTGTGATATTACGGTACATGGATGTACATTGGGTTGTACCGTTTTATTTGTCTATATTGTGTAAAATATTTTTGTGTTTTTCTCTATTGCTGGTAAAGAATAAACAGCCCCAAATTTCCCTTCTATCTTTAGAGTAATACAGAGCATGTGCTTAATATGAAAAATAAGGCACAAAAAGAGTCTTCAACACTTTTACACACTAAAATTATCTGATTATTGTGCAGATGGTGCAATTATCAAATGGCTCAGACCTCAAACTAGTATTTATTGTCCCACAATGCTGCAAAATCATCAGAAGCTGCATTACATTGTGTGATGAGGTTTTTGCTGCCCTCTATATTTACACGATCAGTGATGTCCTGATGTCTGGAATAAACTTCAGTGTGTACTAACACACAATCTTCACTGCAGCGTTTGCCATTCATATTTCTGCATAGCGCCACCTTGTGGGCAAGCATATCATTGCAGCTAAAATTTATGAGCATTAAGGCTATCGTGTTTACCCGGCATTACTGTGCAAATAAAATCTTAGTTAGCCTTTCAATATGGATGACATCGTATATGGACTAATAGGCCGAATTTACCAGAATTTCCTGATCAGTTGCCACGTGTGGCATCCCGTGTCACGACTGGCCACGTTTTTGTTGGTAGAGTGCCATTCCGCATTCCTACTGTCCTTAAGCGACCACTGTGCTGATATGTAAAGCAGCGAGACGTGCAGATCATAGAGCTGCAGCCACTGAGTGCCTCAGAATGATATTTTAATGTGATTTTTCTTCCAGGTACTTGAAATATCTGACAAAGAAATATCTGAAGAAAAACAACCTGCGCGATTGGCTGCGTGTGGTCGCCAACACCAAGGAAAGCTATGAATTAAGATACTTCCAGATCAACCAGGATGAGGAGGAGGAAGAGGACGAAGATTAAGCGTTAGATCTGGATGGCTTTTGTATAACCCCAAATAAAGATGTAAACACACTGATTAGTTTATGTGGAGTTTGTTCTTTGCTCTTGTCAGTCATCTGTTTCCTGTACACGGGAGAGCTCTGTATCCTAATCTACACCCAGTTATATACAACATGCCCTCAACTGATTGACACTCTGAATCCGGGTTTGTGGCTCCTAAATATTGCTTTCAGTTCTAAAATAGCTGCTTCCGCTTTTTACTTTATCAGCTGGTAGGTGTTAAACCTGATTAGTCTCCGATGTAATGGAAATCCTCTATTCATCTACTTGAGGATAATATACATGTTACCTGTAATAGACTTGTCTGATTATTACAGGTTTTATTGGGACGTCATGTTATCCAGTAATTCTTATAGACACTGCCCCCTCCTGGTAGCCTTCTGTGCCATATCTTCAGACACATCTTATGTTTGATGGGTATTTCATTAATCTTCTTACCCTCTGAATTTTTAGAAGGTGGATAATTTAAAAGGATTTTTGGAAAGCCTACATGTCATTCTAATATTTATATACTTGCGTTAGTAAAAGAAATATTCCTCTTGCTTGTATTCTGGACCCCCTTCTAGTTTCTCATAAGTAGACCAGTGAGCCAAATACTTGTTCCACTCCCCAAAAAATCTTTATAAGGGCCTTTGAGCTAGACAGATTCAGGTCTACAGAATTGTATGTTATACAGGACAGAGGTTTGTACGAACTGCTATCTAAATGGAAAATGGACAGAGAAGACCAAGTACTGTGAGCAAGACTACAATGAAGCGTGTAATCCTGGTAAGCACACCTGCCTATATAGTGTTTACTGAACGTCAGAGGCTTAATACACAGCGTAATTTTGACCAGTCACCAACCCCAGTCCCAATGTGCTCTTTAACAGTCTTCTCTCCATGTGCAACCTCAGGCAGCCATATTGTGGTTTCCTACGGAAGGGTTCTACAGTGTTGACTTAATCGTTTCATTTTAATCATCTGTTATTTGGCTGCTCTGTGAAAACCAAACTTAGTCTATTCCATGAATATTTTGTAGCACTTATTAAAATAAAAGCTGAAAAATTTGACTCGTGAAAACATAGCTGGAGTTTGAGCTATAGAATGAAATGCGTTATTTAGTCTCCTGTACGGTTGGTATATATATTGTATATGAATGCAACTTCCTTTCCTATTTAAATCCAAAGTAACCTTAATTTCGGTAACTCACCAGGTTACGAAGTGTGGATTCATTGAATCCTGAGTTTGGACGTCACTGCCTCCATTTTGTTTTGTGTTTTTATACCTATGTATTGCATGATAATCTTAAGGCTCTTTCCAGGATATTGCTGAGGTTGGAACATGCTGTTATCAGACGTGGTGGTAATCAGTGTCGGGTATCTATTACAGAGATAATGAGACTTAGGCCTGAGAGTGGTTTGTATATGAAGTTATTTCTCGGCACTGGGGATCTTCTGCTGAAAAGGCTGTCAGCCCGTTTCCACTCTGCGATCACAGCAAGCAATTTATGGCCATAGAAATAGAAGATGTAAGCGATGGTGCTAAGAATCTTTTATTTAGTTTTACCCATAAGCGAGGCTGCATTCGTGATTCAGCATTTGTGTTGCGTAATGTTCAGTGTCTTAGAAGGTGAGAGAATCCTGTTTATTCAAGGTCATTAGCAGTGAGGTAATAATGCGGAATGGGATGTGGTGTGAATAAAAAGGTGAACGATGAAATGGGACTTGCATAATGGGGGGTAGGGGTAGGGTGGATGTGCATGTTGGAGAAGGTAATGTTGTATGGCTGTAATTTGTGGGCATTATGCAAGGTTGTCTGTAGCCGGGTCTATTTTGCACTGTGTATACTTCAGTGCATGCGTCCTGGGTAAGTCTGTCTGGTGGAGTTCACTTCTCTTGCTGGTCGTAGTACTGACTGTTTGTGAGCTGCATCCAGACTTATGTTCTTTGTGATCAGGTCACAAGGTAAAAGGCTAGGATGGATCAGGAAAAACTGCACTGCGTGATCTAGATTCCTTAAGTTTGTGCTTAAATTTCTTGTGTAGACTGGATGACAGGCAGTGCCTGCGCTGTGGGCTGGCTGGGAGTGGGTCGTCTGCGCTGTGGGCTGGCTGGGGGGCGGCGCCTGCGCTGTGGGCTGGTTAAAGGGGAGTTTTGTTTAGCTCTGCGCCAAAACAGACTAATGCAACAAAACCTAAATAATAATTTCCTGTAAAGTCTACACCAGGTGTGTACCAGTTGACCGCTATAAAATGAGGTCAAATACTGCTGACCAATCCCATCCTCTCCTCATTACCCTCTCCTTAATATGATACTCCACCCACATCCCTCCCTTCACCCTCACTATGATCCTGCTATTTGAACATCACCTCTTCAGCTTTTACATATTTTCTTACTCTTTTGTTCCCTCTTGCGCAGATATATAACCGGTCTATACTTATTTTCTCATTTTTAAATTTTTTTTTTTTTACGTATGCTATTCAGTCTTATTATTTATTTATTATTATCCCTCTGTCGTCTTATCGCTCAAGGTTAAGATACTTCTGCTGTAGCTTTTTTAATAACTCTGCCCAGGTGCTCTGTGTAGCACAAAACATTGGTACGATGTCTACACCATACATTCCTGACCGAGCAGCACGTTTAGAGAATCTCTACTGATGTGCTGTAATCTTCTACATGATTTGTATGGTTTTGATTTTAGACGGATTACTTGTCATGCACCTTGTGTTCCTAGTTTGTTTTTTTTATTGTATTTTTTTTTAATATGCTAGTTTTGGCTGTCTTTAAGTTTGTTTTGCTGTTTCTTAGAATGCAGTGTGTATAAACGTTACTGCTGCTGTCCCTTACAATAATTAAATAAACCTGCCTTTTGCCATGCAGGTAAATATGTTGGCTAGGTCTGTTTTTTGTGCTAGGACGTATTAAAAACAAAGAAAGATACGGTCCTAGAATAGGACTACTATTAAATACAAACAATAAATAAACTCTGAACTTTTTGAAAGTCCGTCCTTGTTTTTGGCACGCCACCACTGGGGACATTGTGACATTGCAGCTTATAGTAGAAAAGTCTTGTGGATGTTTGTGCAGGATCCTTGTATGGCATTGGCTTAAGTTGTGAGTGGTTGTAAATCCGCTTTAAGCATCACATCGTCAGATTGTCTTCTGGCCAAAACCCCGGCAGCATTCATCTTGTTACTGTTCCAAACGGCTTAATTTACTACTTAAAGAAGTTGTAAACTTGCGTTATTTATATGTTGCATATCAAAACGTTAATTTAGCTAATTGAGCATTAGATTTTATTGCATCGTTCTAGTCCAAGATGTGGCAGAGTATTAAAATCACCACTAATGAAATGGTTTAATATTAGTCTCAGAGGACTGGACCGGTATTGAGCAACACAGCCGGTGTTACACATTCTGAATGTATAAGTACTGTATATAAGTGTTCTGTGCGTGTGTGCAAATGGTGGCTACACATCAGTATGAGTGTGGGTCTTTGTTGCGACCTGCCCTGTTTCGATAGGGCTGTTTGCTCCCGGCCAGTTCCGAACTGGCTGGGATATCGATTGCTTATGCCTTGATGAGGCGTAGCAGTCTATCCCCGGAGCACGGAACATGGTGCTCCAAAAGGAAAGTACGTTTTCCATCCTAACCCACTCCTTAACTCCTCCTCCCTAACCCTAAGTCCCCCTCCCTACAGCCTAAGCCCCGCCCCCCTGCAGCCTAACCCTCACCTCTACGGTGGTGGTGCTTCCGAAAATCAATGGGTGAGTATGCAAATCGCAGTATAAGCTTTTCCAACAGCGGTGTCGTCGTTACCGATGTTTGTTGTGTGGGTGGGGGGGGGCTTTAAATCGTCCAGGAAGCTCTTGGTTCAGCACTTAATCATGACCTTCGTTATTCACCAGCCTAAAAGTTAAAGTAGGGTCCAGTCTGTAAAAGTTCTGCATGTGTACGGACAGTTTATTACTGCATTGTCAGGTATCGCCTATGCCTGGTAGTTATAGATTGTAAAGACCTGGAGATAGATTTACTAAACTGTGGAAAAGTGGAGTTGTTGCCCATAGCAACCAATCAGTCTAGCTCTCCCTTTCCTATTGCTAGAGAATGTTACCTAGAATGGGATTGGTTGCTATGGGCAATGTTACGTTTTTCCTTTTGAGAATTTTAGTGAATTTAGCCCTTAGGGTGGCAAATGTTGCCTGTGTCTGCCATAAAGTATATATAAAGTGACGGCAGATAAGAGCCACACGGCCCAGTTTATTTAAGGCTATACTGATTGCGGACCCTATTTTACCCATTATTTAGGTAGCGTTATATTTGTACTGAGCCTGTGTAAAATGTTCTACTGTGTTGGCCTCAACCACCTTAGATAAGGTTATTCCACTACACTACCTTTTCAATAAAGTAATAATTCCACCCGTTTCCCACCACCCTCCATTTTATACACATGTCCTTGTGTCCTCCCTTGATATATGTGAAGCTGCTATCATATCCCCCTGACCCTTCTCTGCTCCAAGCTATACATGTTCCTCTGGTCTTTCTCTGTATGGTATGTGACACAAGACATGCATCATTGTAGTTGCTCTTTGCACAGTCTCTAATGTGTTTATGTCCTTCTGGAGATATGGGGCTGGATCCAGACTTCAGAAGAAGCTTGAAATTAAGGACCTGATTCACACTTAAGAATTTTCTTAAAATAAGAACTTAAAGAACTTAAAGTCACACCTGGGCTAAACCATGTTGATTGCAGGGGAGTCATATTTCATCTGTTGCAAACAGTATTAGTGTTGAGAGGTGATATTTCCCGGCCCAAGTCTAAACAGTGTAATAGTAAAGCTGGTCCGTATCTGTGTGCAGTAAGCAATTCAAAGATATATCCCTGCATGCAAAGAATACAGTTACCTTGACTCACCCTGTAATCAACATGGTTTAGCCCAGGAGTAACTTTCTTCTCTTAGGGCCTGATTCAGACTTAAAAAGGAGCTTAAAATAAGAGAAGAAAGTTACCCTGTGGGCAAAACCATGTTGATTGCAGGGGGAGTCAAGTTAATTGTATTCTTTGCATGCAGGGATATATCTTTGAATTGCTTACTGCACACAGATACTGACCAGCTTTAAGATCACACTGTTATTTAGACTTGGGATAGGAAACATCACCTCTCAACTATAATACTGTTTGCAACAGATGAAATATGACTCCCCTGCAATCAACATGGTTTAGCCCAAGAGTAACTTTCCTCTCTT
>WWET01000107.1:507970-518663 GCA_011038615.1 Limnodynastes dumerilii
CGCCTCTCTCTCTCTCTACAACAGGGGTGTCAAACTCAAATTCATCGGGGGCCGCATCAGCAGTTTGGTCCCCATCAAAGGGCCGGTTGTATCTGTAGGTCTGTGTGTCCACTCTATGTGCCCAGCCATGTGCCCCCTTTTATAGTGCCCAGCCATGTGCCCCCTTTTATAGTGCCCAGCCATGTGCCCCCTTTTATAGTGCCCAGCCATGTGCCCCCTTTTATAGTGCCCAGCCATGTGCCCCCTTTTATAGTGCCCAGCCATGTGCCCCCTTTTATAGTGCCCAGCCATGTGCCCCCTTTTATAGTGCCCAGCCATGTGCCCCCTTTTATAGTGCCCAGCCATGTGCCCCCTTTTATAGTGCCCAGCCATGTGCCCCCTTTTATAGTGCCCAGCCATGTGCCCCCTTTTATAGTGCCCAGCCATGTGCCCCCTTTTATAGTGCCCAGCCATGTGCCCCCTTTTATAGTGCCCAGCCATGTGCCCCCTTTTATAGTGCCCAGCCATGTGCCCCCTTTTATAGTGCCCAGCCATGTGCCCCCTTTTATAGTGCCCAGCCATGTGCCCCCTTTTATAGTGCCCAGCCATGTGCCCCCTTTTATAGTGCCCAGCCATGTGCCCCCTTTTATAGTGCCCAGCCATGTGCCCCCTTTTATAGTGCCCAGCCATGTGCCCCCTCCATTTACTTTACTTACCTTTTACTTCTTTCTTTCTTTTACTTCTTTCTTCTTCAGTCTGGCTCCTCTCCGCGGCGTCCGCGCGCTCCTCTGATCCCTGGAGATGTCGGACGGACGTCACGTGATGACGTCACGTCCGACACCCAGGGAGCAGTGCGGGGCAGGAAGAAGTCGGGCCAGGTCCCGGAAGGTAAGTAAAAATTTTTTTTTTTTTAACTTGAGCCATTTTTTAAATGAATTTACTCTGTGCAGGCACGGAGTAAATTCATTGAAAAAAAAAAAGGGGAGGCTGCAAGGCTGGCGGCGGCACCGCGGGCCATCAGACGAGGTCTGGCGGGCCGGATTTGGCCCGCGGGCCTTGTGTTTGACACCCCTGCTGTAAAATTTACCCTTACAGAGTTTAAGTGGACAAGTGTGTCGCCCGAAGTTCCATACCATAATATCTGGTGCACGCATTCCAAAATCAGCTTGTGGAATTCTGCTGATGTTATTAATCTAAATCCAGCCTGTGGTGTGAAAAATAGTTGTCTCAAAACAAGGTAAAAACATCCACTGTGGGCTAAACCAGCGCAAAAGCAAAGTATTTTCTATGTATGCAAAATAATGAAAAAAATCACAGTGTGATTTCCCCCTTAAAACATCTTTTTTTTAAGGGCTAAACAGGTGAAAGTATAGATTTCAGGAAGATCATTACCTTTAATTATTTTTCATGCATGGAAATAATTTGTTTTTGCACATAGGACTCTATAAGTATCCTGTGGATTAGAGTTGAGTCTGTTTGTCCATCTACTTATTCTTAGGCCCACACCTGGTGTATTCCCTCATTACACTGTGTGGCTCCCCAGATCCCATTGTGGATACCCAGATCCCTGTGACCATAGATCTTTGCTTTGCAGGTTGCAGCACTGTATAATGATAAGCCATGGTTGCTAACTCTCCCTGAATATCAGGGAGTCTCCCTGAAGAGCATGTGATGTCCCTGACTCCCTGAAGTGTCTGGCAATCTCCCTGATGCTGATTCAGTTACAGAAGTCATTGCGGTATGATGACAGAATTTAGAAATTGTGTCCTGTTTCCTTGCATTAAGGTTTATGGAGATGAATAAGTCATTGATCTCCTATACACAGTATGCACAATAAATACTGCAAATATTTATTCAGTGACATTTTAACAATCAATAAATAGTGATGCTGCTATTTTTATTGATAAATCGTTTGCCTGGCAGTGTTAGATACACCCATGGGTGGAGCTATTCATAGGACACACCCCTTTGATACTACAGGACACACCTCTTTGATACTACAGGATACACCCCTTTGGTGCAGCCTTGATAGTGCTATTACAATCTCCCTGATATTCCTTTGCAAAAGTTGGCAACCATGAGATAAGCAGATATTAAAGCAGAGTCTTTGACTGTAATACTTACCTTTCATGTCTTTAAGTATTAATGAGTATCTAATTTCATTATGCCGTGGATTCATTAGCAGATGGAAAGCTCGTCTTGGAACACTTTGCAGAACGTTCTGCTCATTACTTAATGAGTTCTTTGTAGATCTATTTGCATGGAGTTTATTTTTAGCCTGTTCCTTTCCTATGGTCCAGACAGGGAGAGATTGTAAAACTGGAATGTAAGGAGCTGAGCTGGGGCAGCCTGGATAGATCCTAACTCCTGCAGAGTGTGTGAGGAGACATTATTATCTAATAGAGGGACATGGCCATTCTACTGGTGCAGGAGCCACTTCATGTGGCAATACAGTGGTGGCATATGAAGGGCTATTGTACTACAGCAGGGCAGTTATATTTAACAATACAGATTGTGGCACTGATTCAGAAAAAAAACATGAGTACAACACTCAGGGACAAACCATTCTGTGGTGTGTGGGGGTCATTATTATTATGAATGCAGGGAGATATCCCAACTACTGTACAGCATTATTTATTTTTAATCTGTGGTTTAGAGTTGAGCCAGGACATTCCCCCTCTGAGTTCACTTTGTACACACATTTTATATCTGCTGCTCCCCCCCACATGGTTTTGCCCAGGTGCAATTTCTTATTTATGTTTTCCTTTGATGTTGCTAATACCTGTGAATCTGCCTCTTACTGGTCAATAGGTAATAGCTGAATATTTCCCTATAAGACACTTTTATAGATAGGCTTTAATAACAAGGTTGTTTATTTTTTGCTTGTTTATATACTAAAGAAACAACAAACAAAAATCTTGTACTTAAGTGTTTTCCCACAGTTTTATAATAGCACCTACACATAAAGGTTGAAGGCAGCCATTTTGTTGGTTGAACCAATATTTGCTTCACTATTGGACCCTCCAATATGACCCATGTCATTATGTATAAAAACTATGTTCCGGAGCTTCCAACTGGCAGTTTCTATGGTAACCACTTGTGCTGATGTGAAAACATTCAAACATTAGTTAATTAAAATCAGGTGCTCAGGAGCGGAGTATTGTTTACCTAGTGGAAGGGGTCATGTTGTAGGGTCTGACCAGTGTAGCTCAGGTGAGGTAGGGAATCCCTGAAACATAAGATAAAATGAATGCATTCATAAGAATCATTGTCATTTTACCTCACAGTGAACTGTTTGAGTGCATTGATATGACTATTGGCACAACATGGCTCCCTCATTCTGCATTTATTTAGTATGAGGTGAAAAAATTATGATTTTTTTTTTAATAGCTGTGGATTTTTATGTTGTAAGTGTTCTCCTGTGAGCTGCAGTCTGCTGATCTCAGCATTTCTGAGAATCCTGCTGTGTAAAGAGGGGGAAATGGTGGAAAATGCATAATATGAACCATATGGGATGTTAATGTGAAATGTAAACACAGAGCCTGTGCACAGGATAACTTCTTTGGGGCTGCTCCAGAGTTTGGATTAAATGAACAGAAATAGGTGCAAATGAACCAGGTTGCTGGGGGAGATGACTCTGAAATGTGCAAACACAATGAGCTGGAAGGTGATGGAGTCTAACTCAGCTCCATATTAAAGTGTAAATATAAAAGTCATGTGCAATAAGCAAAATCAAACAAAAAAAAAATCAATCCTCCCCCCTCCCATTACAACATGCAGACTGCACCTCTTACTAATTATGATTGGCCCCTAGGAACTAGATTTACTAAACTGCGGGAATGGAAAAGTGGAGATGTTGCCCATAGCAACCACTCAGATTTTAGCTCTCACTTTCCTATTACATGCTAGAGAATGTCAGCTAAAATCTGATTGGTTGCTGTGGGCAACATCTAACCTTTTTCTTAACCACAGCTTAGTAAATTTAAACCTAGGTGTCTTTATAAAACAGGCATTGGGGCTCTGTTCTTACATTGCAGATTATATACTGACTTTAAAACTCTTAATAAACTGTGTTGCTCTTATCTATCACTTCAGCATCATTTTGGTTCTGTTTTTATTTTTAAACAAACAAATACAATTTTAAATAAATGAAAAGGCGCCGCTAAATGATCGTCTCATTGGCCCGGTAATTGTATGGTGTGTATGCTGGACCAATTTTTCAGATCGTAGAATCACAGAAAGTAAGGGCGGATAAAAGCAACATACTATAGTAACTCTAGACCCTATTTGGCCCTCAATTGGTTTAAGATTTAGGCTATCCTTATACTTACTGTAAGCATGTTGCAAACCCTCCAACATGACCCATTCCATTAGGTGCAAAATACTCTGCTCCTCAGTTTCCAGCTGTCAGTTACTATGGTAACCACCATAGAGGCAAATAGTTTTTTAAATATCAGTTAATTCATTTAAACCAGGTGAGTGACAGTTGGAAGCTCAGGAGCAGATTAAATTGTACCTAATGGAATGGGTCATGTTGGAGGGCCTGATGTTGTTCTATTAGCCCCTACCACCGCCGATGGAAGGCTATTCCACTTATCAACTAGCCTGGCAATGAAATCCTTTTTCACTTTATTCCACAAACAAAACCCAACAAAGATCAATTTGGATCTAGAGCAGTATGTAGAAGAAAGAATTAAAAGTTATTTGGTCTGGATTTACCAAGTAGCTTTTATCTGATGTGCCATGTGACTTTGGTTACTATAGCAGTCACATAAGGCAGTGTTCCCCAACCTCAGTCCTCAGGGACCACTAACGGTCCATATTTTCCAGGTTTCCTTAAAGAATCACAAGTGATATAATGAGCAGCACCTGTGGAGCGTTTAAAAAGTGACAGTTAGTAATGAACAGACCTGTGCTCCAGCAGTGACACCTGGAAAACATGCACTGTTACTGGTCCCTGAGGACTGAGGATGGGGAACATTGACATAAGGCATACAAATTTTGCTGATCGATGTTTGTTGAAAGCAAGCAAGGGTAGCAGTATTGATGGAGCTGCTGCATAGATTTATTAAAAAAAACACACTAACATTTTTATTTGATTACATGTTACTAATAAAAATGGGTATTTGATCATTAAAATCACAATTCCTACCTATGGGCCTGATCCTCATTTGATAACATTAGCATATCCTCCAACATGACCCCCTCCATTCGGTACATAATACTCTGCTCCTGCTCTTCCTTCCTAATCTCTGATTGCAGTCACCTGTGTTACACACCTTTCTATTCACATAACTAGTATAACACAGGTGACTGCAATCATTTTAAGAAGGAAGAGCAGAAGCAGAGTATTATGTACCGAATGGAGGGGGTCATGTTGGAGGGTCTGCATTAGGGGACTTACACAAGCCTCTTGCCCCCTAAAAAGTAACAGCAGCGCATGTGCTCGGCAAATATTATGCTATGAATCTCCTTACGCTGGAAGATCCTTCCATGGGGGCGGTGCTTGATTTCCGCGTACCTAGGCAGGCGTGGTTAGGCATGTAAATTAAGTGTCAGGAACGCGTGACGGGAGTGCGCCCTCCCCTTCCGTGCCAAATTAAATATCTCCGAGCGGACTGTGGGTCCCCATAATCAACAGCCCTATTTCGAAAGGGCCGTTCGCTCCCTGCCAGTTTCGAACTGACTGGGTTATCGATTGCTTATGCCTCGACGAGGCATAACAATCGATCCCCAGAGCACCGAACATGGTGCTCCCCCCCCCCACACCGAACATGGTGCTCCCCCCCCCCACAGCCTAACCCTAAAACCCCTGCGATGGCACTCAACCGTACGGAGGTCTGAATCAGGTTCTATATGTATCATTTTTATGTCGGGAAAATATAAATGTTCTTAGCAGACTAAATACATAGAAAAGTGAATAAAGAAAAATATACAGATATATAATGCACGTGAAGTTTATGATATGCTGCGTAAGCACCAATTTTATATCTTTATAATCTCTGTTTAATCACTTTCACTGAACGAATAAAAATATTGCTTACTGAATACATTTTTTTTGAGGTAAAGCACAATGTAATGTACAGTGGTCCATAACACATAGGTAGTTTTATTTTATTGTTGCATTCTGAATAATCGAGAAAAAAAAAAAGTAAAAAAATATATATATAATATACCCGGTATTTCAACATAACTGCAGAGAATGGCTTTACTGCCTGGTCCGGTAGCTCCTCCTATTGCATTTTCTTAATGGCTTCCTCTTTTCATTTTATTCTTCAATTCATGTAAGTGAAAGCTCCTGTTCCTCCAATGTATAATGGAGTAGAGGAGGTGGGGGTTGTGGGGGCAAAGCATGAAATGATTTCAACCTGTAGTGAGTCTGTTGCTATAGAAACCAATTATTCAATGTCTAAATTATAACTGTTTATTACAGTCCTCTCCGTGAAAGCTCAGATTACCGTCACAATGACCTCAGACATAGAATTTCACATTATCTGCTTGCTATTAAAAATATTCTGCAATGACAATGGTGTAGACAAAACAGAAAATAGAAATAAAACAAAAGAATCCAGAAACGTGCTGTGACTATGTGAAAAGTCTGGACATTGAGACGGGATTGCTCACAGGAATAGACAATGGTGCTAAGATGTTGTGGTGAATTTATGTTGGAAAAAAAAAATTCAAATGTAATGGTCAAAGGGAATGAATATATTTGATATATTGGCTTTTAATGCATTTGTAAAACATTTAGCAGTATTGGACAAGAGGCGTCACCTGTCATAACCTGGTTTTAGTTTACTAGTATTATTTATTAGTTATATTAGTTATTTATTAGTATTATTATTAGTTTTATCTCTTGTAACTATTTTCATTTTTTTAAATATTTTTTTTTATTAACCGGTGTTTATTGAGTGCCAGCATGTTACATAAGGATTTAACATTTTATTAAAAGGCTTTTTTTTTTTGCACCAGAATGTTACATAATGATTTTTATGATTTTTAGCAGCCATTATAGCCAAGACTGTGTAATAATATACAGAGCGGGAGAGCTTATAATGCACAATCCTCACTTAGTTGGGACTCAAACACCCAAAATATAATACATAATTAACGGTTCAACAGAAATTACTGAGGAGGAAAGGGATTCTAGAAGTCACTATTTCATGTGACTTACAGGTAGTCAAGCAATGTAACAAAGCAATGAGAAAGACAAGTCAGATACTTGGTTGTATAGGGAAAGGAATTAGTAGCAGGAAGAAAGAAGTAGCGATGTTACATTATAGGTCACTGGTGCGGCCTCACCTGGAATACTGTAGTTTTGGATAACATATCTCCAGAAGGACATAAATACATTAGAGACTGTGCAAAGAAGAGTAACTACAATGGTGCATGGCCTGTGTCACACACCATACAGAGAGACTAGAGGAAGTAACGTGTAGCTTGGAGCAGAGAAGAGCATCCATAATGGTGCATGGCCTGTTTCACAAAACATACAGAGAAATAATAGAGGAAGTAACATGTATAGCTTGGAGCAGAGAAGAGCAACTATAATGGTGCATGTCCTGTATCACCCCATACAGAGAGAGACTAGAGGAAATATCGTGTAGCTTGGAGCAGAGAAAGTAGAGAGGGGATATGAGAGCTGCTTTCACATATATCAAGGGCAGGGTGGAATTTTTCAGAGAAGGAGATGGAGGAGATGTATTAGAGAGAAAAGACATGTGTATAAACTGGAGAGGGGAAGGTTTAGAGGAAATGTGTGAAAGATGACTTCGGTGAAAGGGTGGTTGAGCAGTGGAATGACCTCCCATCTGAGGTGGTAGGGGCTAACATAGTAGAATAACTTAACGCTTTAGATAAATATAAGGAGAAACCATTGAATAAATTTAGGGTGTAAGTCACTAGATGGAGGGGACATCACTGTTGTACATTACACAGGTGTAAGTCACTAGATGGAGGGGACATCACTGTTGTACATTACACGGGTGTAAGTCACTAGATGGCGGGGACATCACTGCTGTACATTACACGGGTGATGGGTGTAGGTCACCAGATGGCGACATCACTGCTGTACATTACACGGGTGATGGGTGTAGGTCACCAGATGGCGACATCACTGCTGTACATTACACGGGTGATGGGTGTAGGTCACCAGATGGCGACATCACTGCTGTACATTACACGGGTGATGGGTGTAGGTCACCAGATGGCGACATCACTGCTGTACATTACACGGGTGATGGGTGTAGGTCACCAGATGGCGACATCACTGCTGTACATTACACGGGTGATGGGTGTAGGTCACCAGATGGCGACATCACTGCTGTACATTACACGGGTGATGGGTGTAGGTCACCAGATGGCGACATCACTGCTGTACATTACACGGGTGATGGGTGTAGGTCACCAGATGGCGACATCACTGCTGTACATTACACGGGTGATGGGTGTAGGTCACCAGATGGCGACATCACTGCTGTACATTACACGGGTGATGGGTGTAGGTCACCAGATGGCGACATCACTGCTGTACATTACACGGGTGTAAGTCACTAGATGGAGGGGACATCACTGCTGTACATTACACGGACATAGGTCACACTTGCATGACATTTTAAATAACTATAGGTTGTTAATGGTCACATAACATAATACAGTATTCTCTCTATAGAGTTTTTAATGTAAAGATATTGTTTCTTCGAGTTAATTATTTTTCTATCTTTTGGAAACAATTTAATAAAGTATGATTGTAATTTTCTTTCATAATCAAATCAATATTAATTAGATCCGCTGTCATGGGGCCTTTAAAAGGTACGGGGCTCATAGTTTGATGGCTATTTGGTAATCTGGCATGGCTTACTAGGAAAGAGCAAACTACTTTAGGCTGAACACTGCCAGGCACCTCAATGAAACACTACACATAAGCCAATCAATGCTTTGCATGTTGGATTAAGTTACAAAGCCCCACCCTAAAAATGTAACCAACCAATATTCTTCCTACAGTCTCACAAGTGTCTTTCTGCCCTTTTAACGCAAGCAAGGAATTTCTGCATTTAAACCATAAAGACCTCTTTGCTCAGATGGGGGAAGGCCCGGCGACAGAGGGGGCAAACGGGACAGCTGTGACAGACCCAAGGTTCAAAGGGACTCATGCAATCCACTGCTGCAGACACTATTCAGAAGGTATTTGGGCCCCCAAAAACGTGCACTGGCCCACTAGATTTCTATTGCCGGATCTGGAGTTTGTGGGGTTTTTTTTTTTATTTTTATTTATTAGGCAGCATAAAATTTCAGCAGTGCTGTAGTATAACTATCAATATAATATAGCTATCAATATAATAATAACAGCAATTCCATTTGTGAAGTATTTTTAAAGAAAATGGCTTTACATAATACGTGTGCGATTGCCTTACACTGTAAACAATTCCCTGTCCTTTATGCATCAGGCATGGAGCAGCTGGTCTGCCCTTACTGGATTCTTTCCTATATTTTAATTGTCCTATTTGCATGATAAGCCGCTGAGAATATGATCATCAGAGCAAAATGTTTTAAGCTGCAATATCTAGTTACACGGAAAACATCACCTGAATCAATTAAAGTGCATGCACCGTGAAAGAGCACAAGGGAAGAAACAAACCCTGTGTGCAAAATGACACCGCCGATACAGCCCCTGACGCAGGAGCGATCCCAACCATTCATTGCCGCAAAGATCGAGGCAATCATTTTTACACTTTTATTTGGCAAGTTCTCAACAAGAGATCATCATTAGAGAGGAGACAATGTACTAGAGGTTCTATAGAAACGAAGAGGTACATTTGGATGATCTGTTATCAATATTAATAGGGACTGAGAAAAATTCAGACTGAGAAATATTTTGTTCATTGCTAAGGAAGAAAATAAATAAATATGGGGCCTAGCCACAAAAACAGAATTTCACCAACATCTGGGATATTCAAGTCTAGAATACTTGCAATTATCCCAGACTTGGCACCCTGACAAAGCCCACCTTAGGAGAAACGCGTCGGACCAGCTGGACCACGGAAAACTATTCGGATACCTGTACAGAGTATGATCCCAGAACCCTCCTGTTGCAAGCCCTGGTGGAAAAGTGCGCACCATGCTAGGTAGATTCGGGCCACCTACTGAAGCTGCAGCTATTCATAAGGAGACGGGTCTTGGCACCATAATAAATTGCTCCCAGCCATGAACAGCGGCAGGCTAAAAGGTATTTATATACCATCGTTACCCTGTGATCTTGGGAAAAACACGCCATTGCTTTTCACCGGTCTATGATCGCATTTAACTTAAAAATGTAGGGTTGCCAGCAACACTGCTTAAGACCGATATTTGAACTTACATTTGATCAGCTTGGATACCACTTTTACATGTGCCAGTCATGTCGAGGACCATCCCCTACTACCTACCGGCTTGATTGCCACTGCGTCATCATTTTTTACATACTAACTTAACATTTGTGTGATTGTGCAATTGAGAGACCTTACTCAGCATTCAGTTTGCTTTATGGTTCAAGAATTCAATCTATTTGGAGTATTTTTATGATTTGGTAGTTTTGTGTATATTAGTGTTGTCCATTATATGTTTGTTTGCTCTGTGAGAATACCACTCATCATTTCTACTCTTGTGAAAGATCGTTTGTGTAGGTGGCAGTATAAACCTGTTAATAAATAAAATAAATACGAGTACAGGGCAGTCC
>WWET01000107.1:529361-545978 GCA_011038615.1 Limnodynastes dumerilii
ACACGTATTTACGCAGCTAAGCACGCCCATACTGTACACTTTAAATACAAACCTCCGCCTACTTAATGTATTTCAGACGTATTTTGGACTCACGGAAAATTGGCACGCCCACACGTTAGTATTTACGTGACACATACGTGAATGGCCCATACGTTCAGAATTACGCTACGTTACGGAGCGTATTTCCTATGGTGCGCATGCGCAGTACTTACCAAAAGTCTCCGCCACGCGTAAATTCGCTCACAAGCGTTGTTCTGGATCTGGGCCATTATCTGGTCTGGCTTTGAATGCTGGGATAAGACATAAGACGTACACGGGTTTTCACGCTCGGATGAAGAACCCAGTGTCAGCGCAGTGCGGTCAGTGGGGGAGGGATGCACTGCAGGACGGTGCTGGGCTCCCCATTCCCCCAGTGCCATCCTCATCCTCATCCTCATTCCCTATAGCTGCTGAACATTATAGGGTGCTTGCTGAGTCAGTGACGGTGTTGGCTAGCATGAGGTTAAACAGCAACACCATTATTATTATTATAAGGTCATTATCAGCCCCGTGACGAACACGGACTTTTACAGCTGGTGCAGGAATTACACTGTTGACGTTAAACCTTTGTACTGTTTCCCCCCGATGTAGCGGACGTTGGAGAAGGAGATGGCTATGAAACAGACCATCAGGACTACTGTGAAGTCTGTCAGCAGGGAGGAGAGATTATCCTATGTGACACGTGTCCACGTGCCTATCACCTTGTCTGCCTGGACCCCGAATTGGAGAGAGCACCTGAGGGCAAGTGGAGCTGTCCACACTGTGTAAGGCCACGGGGGTATTGTGAGCTGTACAGAATCTTCATATTCATTAGACCTCTGTGTGATGTATCCTGCAGGCATAGGATAATCGGAGCAGCCAATCCATTTATAGATAGCATTCTCTTTAATTGACTTGGTAACTGATAGCTAGACTCTGGTTGCTGTAAGCAACCTCTCTGCTGGACATTTCCAATGGTAATCCGCCTTACAATGGAGATTGATGATGCTATTTCAGCCTTTTTTTTTATGTATGTATGTTTTTTTTTTTAATATTGAAATATTTTCTGCGTCACAGGTGATATGATACAGACCTTATGCATCTATTAAATATATTCAGTGTACTTGGAGCTGAAATGTGAGAGAGACGTTTTTCATTCTCCCTGGTTGAATCCTGCTGCATTCTAGCTTGAGATTAATATTGATATATATATTGTTTTTAGGGACTCACTAGCGGATGAATTATTTAGTGATGCTATTCTCTTATTCCTGGAACATGTTTTTTTGATATATGTTGAATCAGTCTTTCAGGATACAGAATTGACGGATCCGTGCGCATCCATTAGGGTTTATTTAATAAGATAATCCGGGTTTTAGCATATGTGAAGAACTTGTATCCCATCAAATATTATCTTTTATAAGCAGGCGTATGTGTGACTGTTACAGGATGACTGTTGGCTGCGGGCTATGGAATGAAACTCATTATCTGTGTTCTTAAATAGCGTTTTATTGAAATCCAATACTCTTCTATTGGATGGCACAAGCCTATTCTGATGGCATAAGGGAGAGGCTTCTGTCTCTATAGTTCTCTCTGGCTCACAATACAATTTAATCTGTATTCAGAACTTGTTGAAGCATGGCCTGGGGGGGTTCTCTGTGGCTGAAGTGCTAGGAGTCCCAGGGCCCAATTCAATTGTCGGTGAAGTTTGGTCACGGTGCTTCTTCGGTTCATTTAAGTTGTGGCTTTTATCTCGCTCCTCAATGAGATGCATATTAAAATCGGCCAATTGTTCTTACCGTAATAGACTGGAATAGGCGCACTTCGCGTCTTTGCTGTCGGATAAATCAGGGACATAGGGACAGATCCAAAGGTACGTTTCCATTACATTTCCTAGCGTAGTGTAATTACCAGACACTCCCCTGGTGATGACTTTCTTATATGTTAGGAGCGGTGAGGGATTTCCTGGGTTTGGGTTGTAGACTTTTTTTGGGACAATGAATTATAATATAAATATGTCTCTGATCTTCATGTCAGCCGAGATGACCGAATCATCGGTCGTACGCAGTCCAATCAGGTGAATGCACAAGGCAGATAATGGCAAGGCAGTATTCATCTTGTGATAACATATTGCTTGAGTCGATTTGCCACATTTTCCCAGCCAGAAGCGTCACTGTGAATATGTCACGTTATATGCTCACAAGAGCAAAGTGTTTGTCACGTGCAGCGCTATTACAGATTATTCTCACTCATATGCCTGGGATTCAGTGTTTGCTTATTGCACCCAGTGTGCTAAGACATTCCTGTTTAACTGGGGAATGAATACGGCATCTAAAAGCTCAAACGAGACGACCGAAGGATTGCACTGTTATGATAACAATATTATTTACTTATTAAACTAGAACTTAATGGCGCTGATTCAGTGTTTGGGAGATTAACAGAAAAACAGGTGCAAGTGTACAGCTTGGCTAAACCATTTTACACTGTAAGGGGAGCTAATTAATAAGAATTCTTTTGCATACAGGGGAATACTTTACTTTTATGCATGGAACGCGCATACTGCAAAACTTAATGTTAATTGTAGATTCGAGTTCAGCTAAGAAACGTCCCCTCTCTATTCGAATTCTGATTCTGCTTGTACTGGTGTACTGCTTTTATTACATTTGCAGGAATATACTTGTACTGGTGTACTGCTGTTTATTGCAGTAGCAGGGATATTCTTGTACTGGTATGCTGCTGTTTATTACAGTAGCAGGGATATGCTTGTACTGGTGTACTGCTGTTTATTACAGTAGCAGGGATTTGCTTATCTGCTGTTGTGCTTTCTAGAATGTTCTCCATTGATAGTTCAAACCTTTCTCTCCCCAGAAGTTTTTGCTGGGAGCTTGGAAACTATTTAGACCCGTCTTAGTTGACACCTCAGAAATAAAGCTGGTTGAGCAAGTGGAAGGGTTTGTAGTTTATACTTTGTCTCCTCTGATCCTGTCTCACAAGTGGATGGGTTTGTATTTTATACTATGACTCTGCTTGGTTTATACTATGACGCCTGCATTTATGTACTAAGCTGTAACAAATACAAAGCGTTGACGTTCTGCTAATACTAAAGGTTCTAGAATGGAATTGTCTGAGATTATGGTCATGTGATGTTGATTATGTGTCTCTAGGAAAAAGAAGGCATCCAATGGGAGCCAAAAGAGGAGGAGGAGGATGAAGATGATGGAGCGGAGGAAGAGGACGAGGATGATCACATGGAGTTTTGTCGTGTCTGTAAAGATGGAGGGGAACTCTTGTGTTGTGACACCTGCATCTCCTCCTACCATTTGCACTGTCTTAACCCACCTTTGCCTGAAATACCAAATGGTGAATGGTTATGCCCACGTTGCACAGTAAGGGACTATTCTATAACATTGATATCTTTTCCTCTTCTTACAGTCCATGCCTTCCCTTCCTATGTGTCATTAGCTCAGTACAATGCTCCCTGGTCATTCTTCCCCAAAAATCTATATTCTGGCGGCTGTCATTGAGTTTTTAATGTGGTATCCCTTTATGTGGGGTATGTGTGATGTATCCCTTTATGTGGGGTATGTGTGATGTATCCCTTTATGTGGGGTATTTGTGATATATTCCTTTATGTGGGGTATGTGCGATGTATCCCTTTATGTGGGGTATTTGTGATATATTCCTTTATGTGGGGTATGTGTGATTTGTCCCTTTATGTGGGGTATGTGTGATTTGTCCCTTTATGTGGGGTATGTGTGATGTATCCCTTTATGTGGGGTATGTGTGATGTGTCCCTTTATGTGGGGTATGTGTGATTTGTCCCTTTATGTGGGGCATGTGTGATGTATCCCTTTATGTGGGGTATGTGTGATGTATCCCTTTATGTGGGGTATGTGTGATGTATCCCTTTATGTGGGGTATGTGTGATGTATCCCTTTATGTGGGGTATGTGTGATGTATCCCTTTATGTGGGGTATGTGTGATGTATCCCTTTATGTGGGGTATGTGTGATGTATCCCTTTATGTGGGGTATGTGTGATGTATTCCTTTATGTGGGGTATATGTGATGTATCCCTTTATGTGGGGTATGTGTGATGTATTCCTTTATGTGGGGGATGTGTGCTTTGTCCCTTTATGTGGGGTATATGTGATGTATCCCTTTATGTGGGGTATGTGTGATTTGTCCCTTTATGTGGGGTATGTGTGATGTATCCCTTTATGTGGGGTATGTGTGATGTATCCCTTTATGTGGGGTATGTGTGATGTATCCCTTTATGTGGGGTATGTGTGATGTATCCCTTTATGTGGGGTATGTGTGATGTATCCCTTTATGTGGGGTATGTGTGATGTATCCCTTTATGTGGGGTATGTGTGATGTATCCCTTTATGTGGGGTATGTGTGATGTATCCCTTTATGTGGGGTATGTGTGATGTATCCCTTTATGTGGGGTATGTGTGATGTATCCCTTTATGTGGGGTATGTGTGATGTATCCCTTTATGTGGGGTATGTGTGATGTATCCCTTTATGTGGGGTATGTGTGATGTATCCCTTTATGTGGGGTATGTGTGATGTATCCCTTTATGTGGGGTATGTGTGATGTATCCCTTTATGTGGGGTATGTGTGATGTATCCCTTTATGTGGGGTATGTGTGATGTATCCCTTTATGTGGGGTATGTGTGATGTATCCCTTTATGTGGGGTATGTGTGATGTATCCCTTTATGTGGGGTATGTGTGATGTATCCCTTTATGTGGGGTATGTGTGATGTATCCCTTTATGTGGGGTATGTGTGATGTATCCCTTTATGTGGGGTATGTGTGATGTATCCCTTTATGTGGGGTATGTGTGATGTATCCCTTTATGTGGGGTATGTGTGATGTATCCCTTTATGTGGGGTATGTGTGATGTATCCCTTTATGTGGGGTATGTGTGATGTATCCCTTTATGTGGGGTATGTGTGATGTATCCCTTTATGTGGGGTATGTGTGATGTATCCCTTTATGTGGGGTATGTGTGATGTATCCCTTTATGTGGGGTATGTGTGATGTATCCCTTTATGTGGGGTATGTGTGATGTATCCCTTTATGTGGGGTATGTGTGATGTATCCCTTTATGTGGGGTATGTGTGATGTATCCCTTTATGTGGGGTATGTGTGATGTATCCCTTTATGTGGGGTATGTGTGATGTATCCCTTTATGTGGGGTATGTGTGATGTATCCCTTTATGTGGGGTATGTGTGATGTATCCCTTTATGTGGGGTATGTGTGATGTATCCCTTTATGTGGGGTATGTGTGATGTATCCCTTTATGTGGGGTATGTGTGATGTATCCCTTTATGTGGGGTATGTGTGATGTATCCCTTTATGTGGGGTATGTGTGATGTATCCCTTTATGTGGGGTATGTGTGATGTATCCCTTTATGTGGGGTATGTGTGATGTATCCCTTTATGTGGGGTATGTGTGATGTATCCCTTTATGTGGGGTATGTGTGATGTATCCCTTTATGTGGGGTATGTGTGATGTATCCCTTTATGTGGGGTATGTGTGATGTATCCCTTTATGTGGGGTATGTGTGATGTATCCCTTTATGTGGGGTATGTGTGATGTATCCCTTTATGTGGGGTATGTGTGATGTATCCCTTTATGTGGGGTATGTGTGATGTATCCCTTTATGTGGGGTATGTGTGATGTATCCCTTTATGTGGGGTATGTGTGATGTATCCCTTTATGTGGGGTATGTGTGATGTATCCCTTTTGAGGACATGTGTATATACTGGAGGGTGACAGGTACAGGAGGGACATTATATAAAGGAAGAGGTGTAATAGAACACGAGGACATGTGTATATACTGGAGGGTGACAGGTACAGGAGGGGACATTATATAAAGGAAGGGGTGTAATAGAACACGAGGACATGTGTATATACTGGAGGGAGGTAGATTCAAAGGAAATGTGCGGAAAAATGACTTCACTGAAAGGGTGATAGATAAGTGGAATATTCTCCCATCTGAGGGGGTAGAGGTAACACAGTAGAATAGTGTAAACATGCTTGGGATAAATATAAAGATATCCTAAATCTTAAACTAAATTGAGGGTAAATAGGGTCTAGGGTCAGTACAGTGTTAAATAAACAGCTGGGCAGACTGGATGGGCCATGTGACTCTTATCTGCCGCCACTTTCTATATGTGAGCGACTGAATCTGCCTCTGCGCTTTTGTCCGTTGTTTAGCTGGAGCTTTACCACACAGTGATGTTCCGGAATTACCAAAGAAAGAACGATATGGATGATCCGCCACCTTATGACTACGGATCCGGGGACGAAGATGGCAAAAGTGAGAAAAGGAAAACGAAAGACCCTCTTTATGCAAAAATGGAGGAGAAGTTTTATCGTTACGGCATAAAGCCGGAGTGGATGATGATACACCGGATCATGAATCACAGGTGTGTAAGGACGCAGGTCTATTATTACCTGCTCTCACATGGTGTCAGCAATGATCGTCTGCTGGTGTGTGAAGTTTAGACCAGGTCTGGCCAACCTGTGGCTCTCCAGGTGTTGTGAAACTACAGTCCCAGCATGCCTTAACAGTACAGACATAGCTGATACATTACAGAGCATGCTGGTACCTATAGTTTCATAACACTAGGAGAGACAAGGGTTCACCAGGCTTAGCTTAGATGCTCTATCATGGTTGTTAGGCAGTGTGGGTGTAAGTTTGATTTTGATGCTCATGAAGCTGTGATTTGTTTGTATTTGAGAGGCTGCACATGTGTCCTTACCCTGCCTGCCTCTCTGCTGTGTATGCATCCTGGGGGGGTAAAAGCTCTTCATGCTTATATTGCACCATGCATTCTCCATATTGTACCATACATGCCGCATATTGCACCATGCATGCCGCATATTGCACCATGCATGCCCCATATTGCACCATGCATGCCCCATATTGCACCATGCATGCCCCATGTTGCACCATGCATGCCCCATATTGCACCATGCATGCCCATGCATGACTCATGTTGCACCATGCATGGCTAATGTTGCACCATGCATGCCCCATATTGCACCAAGCATGTCCCATATTGCACCATGCATGCCCCATATTGCACCATGCATGTCCCCATATTGTACCATGCATGTCCCCATATTGCACATACATGTTCCATATTGCACCATGCATGCCCCATATTGCACCATGCATGCCCCATATTGCACCATGCATGCCCCATATTGTACCATGCATTACTCATGTTGTACCGTGCATGCCCCATATTGCACCATTCATGTCCTATATTGTACCATGCATGCCCCCTATTATACAGCACATCAGGTGCTTAGAATACAATGATTGTTGACATTAAAGGACATGTCTATGATGATAATATGATTGTCTTCTCTTGCTGGTTTGATTTCTAAATCTTTGTATGCTTCTGTTCAGGGTTTCTGAGTCTGAGAAGCAATCGTCTTCTCAGAACAGAGATCATTGTGGATCAGTGATCAGGGATTACTGTGGTCATTTCTGTAAATTACATGTAGCATATAAGCATTGATTAAGATTGAGAATATGTGAGGCCTTTACGGTGGTGTCAAGGGAAATAGATTATAGACGTTCCCGGCTAACATTCTGGGAAGTCCAAAGTCCGCAAGGAGTATTCAAATAAAACACCAATTTTTACGGAAAAATGTGATACAACATTGTTCTTGAAACTTGGCATTTAAAATTTTGCAGCCAAAATCCCTGTTTAATAATCTAGATAGGGGACCTGATTTACAATTAAGAATTGCGGCTTTTTAGGTGCGTATATTTAAGAAGGGATATACTGCATAGGCGTAGTAACTTAATATACGCATTTTATGTAGGACTTAGGAACAGGACGGCTGTAAATCACCATTGCGAACCTATTACTTCAAGGCTTGTAGTGACTTAATAACGAATATAAGAAGACTGGGTGGAGGGAGGCATTGACATGAGGAAATCTGCGCAGTTAGGCAAAAACGCTAAAATAGCCGCCCTGCACACAACTGCAAACCCTACAGCATTCGTAAGTCAGGGGAGTCGCCTTGCTACTAATTGCGTATAATTAAAAACCTAAATCATTCTTAAATGTGAACATGGTCCAGTGTTTTCCTGTGTAGTAACATGCAACCAAACTATGTGGTTTCCTTGGAGCTAGCGCTTTGGCAAGGACAAGCAAGTTAGGTTGTGCCCTTCCCCGGACTAGAAGAGAGAATGTAGATGGGCCAGTAACAAAACTTTATTAGTATTTGTTTGCTTTACGATGATAACAATAGTGTATTAATAGTCCTACTAGCACATTATGAAAATCCTGCACAGACTATAAAAGCACTAGAGGGCTTAGTTTCATAAAAGCAAATGTGGAATTGTCGTAAGCAGCAAGAACATGTCAGACACATTGAAATTGGTTGCTATTGACAACAACTCCTCTGTTATGAAAAGGAGAGGGTTGAATGGTAAAACCCCCTTAGTCCGGCAGCTTATACTATAGAATAAAAATAAATATCTCCTTCATACATTATTAGCCACCAGCAATCTGGCTCTGACCTTGGCAGTAAAATGGTGCATTTGTCACACATAAACATTACGGCCGGTGGTTTCAGAATTTGTTTGGGGAAGACATCATTTGTCATTATTTTCACATGCTGCAGACTGTAAGTGTTCTATAGATCATATAAATCTTCCTGCGCTACCTTCTCTTATATATTTCATGGTACGGTGGTTAGGTCTGGCTGTGACTTCTTTTAGAAGGGTCAGACAGGCAAGTGCAAAAGAGATCGCCCCTTTCATGTGTGTCATTGGCCATCCTGCATTATGCAGTGAAGTCCTAGGGCTAAATATACTGCACATGACTCACTTTTTCTAGAGAACGTCGGCTAGGATCTGATTGGTTGCTATGGGAAACATCTCCACTTTTCCTTTTCCACAGTTTATGAAATCTAACCCCTAGAGTTGATAAAAGTTCTATAAAGAATAAATTAAGTTGTTTATAGCAACCAGTCAGATTGTAGCTATCATATAGAAGGTGCTTTCTAGAAACTGGTAGCTGCAACATGATTGGTTGCTATTACCACCCATCTACTCCACTTCACTTTTTTAGATGTTTAATTACTCTCACACCAGTCCCCTTGTCACATACCCTGCAACATGACCCATTCCATTAGGTACAAAAAACTCTGCTCCTCAGTTTCCAACTCTCAGTTACTATGGTAACCACCTTTATTGAAAATACAAATAGTTTTCTAAATATCAGTTAATTCATTTAAACCAGGTGAGTGACAGTTGGAAGCTCAGGAGCGGATTATATTGTACCTAATGGAATGGATCACGTTGGAGGGTCTGCTATCATAGTGATCACGGATCTTTGCTGAAATGTATTTCAAACAAATATAATTAAAATGATAAGGCATTAACCCAAAGGATTTTAAAGTCATCAATATTGTGCCAACCTAGTGCCTCATGCCTCGATGATACCAGAGAACCATCAGAGTACAGATTAATACATAATGGGTTCCGCTTACAGATGTCCAACATTCAGGGTTATAAGGACTGAAGCCAGTAAGATGTTCATAAACTCATGGGGCCAGATTTACTAAGCTGCGGGTTTGCAAAAGTGGAGATGTTTCTCATGTCAACCAATCAGATTCTAGCTCTCACTTTCCTATTACATACTAGAGAATGTCAGCTAGAATCTGATTGGTTGCTATGGGCAACATCTCCACTTTTCCTTTCCTGCGGCTTAGTGAATCTGGCCAATATCCAGAGCTGCGCCTGCTGTATTAACGACTGAAAAGCCGATCTACGCATGCGCCGGGCAGATGTTGCCCAGCGTAACTACAGCAACGCCCATCTCCGCTCTGTTGGATTTCCCGGCTCATGCATTTCCTGTGGTTGGTTTTCATATTTTCATTCTAAATGTCATAGTTTGGTCACAGTGGCTGTGAGTAGATGTGTGCATGTCATATATATGTGTCACGGGCCTTTGACCATTATGCGTGCTTATTAATGATCTGCTAAATGAAAATATCTTTCTATTCCTGGCTCGCTGAAAGGCACATTATTATAAAATGCGCTCTGATTTAGTTTGGTGGCGTATTGAATGAAACACCTGACTTCGGGATTTTACATCTGCGATCGTTGTCATGACAACGGCCGCTTCCAGCAAATTGCTGTTGTGACTACTACGTGGCAGAGTGACAGAAGAAAAATATATTTTCCCTTTGAATAGTGTAATTGCAATGATATTAAACATATGATTAAAATCAGGGAACTGAGACTGCAATTAAGAATGTGCGATCCATCAATTCAATCTGCATGTTATTCTTTAAATATAAAAAAAATAAAAAAAAAGCAATATGCTGTTCTCGCTGTATAAAGTTGTGAAGCAGAAGGATTTTAAGTAATAATGTAATGTGTATCAGAACTTCAACTTTTTTTTTAGGTATCCGCTCATTCCAGACCCCCCCTTCCATTAGGGACGATACTCCGCTCCTGAGCTTCCAACTGTCATTCACCTGGTTTTAAAGAATTAACTGATGTTTGGAAGAGTTTTTCTTTTCAACAAAGGTGGTTACCATAGTAACTGATTGTTGGAAACTCAGGAGCGGAGTGTTTTGTACCTAATGGATTGGGTCATGTTGAAGGGCCAGACATTTATGATAAATTTTTATACTCGTGCTCAAAAACCCAAATGCTTAGTACAGAAGTTATGGTACTGCGTTGGAAGCTACTGAGGAGGAAAGGGATCTAGGAGTCACTATTTCATGTGACTTAAAGGTAGCCAAGCAATGTAACAATGCCATGAGAGGCAAGTCAGATGCTTGGTTGCATAGGGAGAGGAATTAGTAGCATAAAGAGAGATGCAATAATGTCACTTTATAGGTCATTTTATTACAGTATAAATATTTTATATTAGCATATTAGACTCTGAAATATCACTAGTAAAAATAGCAGCCACATTGGCTTGGAGCAGAGAAGGGACAGGGGGATATGACAGCAGCTTTCACATATATCAAGGGCTGTAACCGGGTACAGGAGGGGGGCATTTTTAAAGGGAAAGATGTATTCGAACGTGAGGACATGTGTATACACTGGAGGGGGGAAGGTATAGAGGCAATGTCTGGAAACATGGCTTCACAGAAACGGTAGTTGATAAGTGGAATAACCTCCCAGGGGGTAAAGGTAACACAGTACAAGAATTTAAGCAATTTTATTTGATTTTATTAAATTTGTGCCCAAAATATCATCATTTCCCTTTTTTGCAGTTGTATCCTATCCTTCCAACACCCCACTAATTACAACAATTACATAGATAGGCACCACACAGCAGAGGCCCACTTCACACACACATACACTCACACTGATGTCTGCTTAGAGTGCTGTAGCATCACTTCAGCACCTCTGCATTACAGTGAATTATTAATAGGAGAGCAAGCCTCTAGCTGTGCAGGGGGCAGTGCATAGACTGTATAGTGCTTTACAGGTGCTTAAGGCATGTGATGGAGTTGGTGATTATGGAGCGGATCCAGACCTACACCCGCCCGTGTATTTCCGCTTTTTGTAAGCATAAAAGTAAGACGGCATAAATACGGAGGACCGGGGGCAGTTCCTAAGGGAGGGCTTCGTGTTTACGCTGGTGTAAATATGCTACTCACAAGGGCGTATTATTTGCGTAGGTCTGGATCAGGCTCCATGTTGTTTTTCCTTCTCTTTCATTGCATGGATGATTTATGGAAAGTCCTAAGACTACAAGTTATTGTTGCTGAATCAGAGCGTGTGTTAGAGCGCCATCATTTGCAATTCTTTCCTATGCAGGCGATTCATAGTCATTCGCAATCTATGCGTACAGCTCCTTGAAGGGGCGCTGCTGGGCGTTATTAAGGGGTATGTTTGCTTAGTGTACACCCAGTTCATTGCTAAAATAAAAATCATATGAGTGTACAAGGTGTTTCGATTTGTACCTACACTATACGACATACGACGGGAATTCCGTACAGCGCCCCCTTTTATGACAGTCGTATCTCCACCGCGAAGGCGGCGATCAACATTTAAATAAGGGGACGGGGCAGGAGAAGCTAAGGTAGGAATCGTGACACTAACGTGCACTCCCCGATACGACAACAGCCGTAATGACCTCTGGCCCTGTGTCCAGAGGTCATTACGGCCGTATAAACAAAGATAGACATGAAATAATGTGCATGTGAGTAATGCAAGGCAGCAGCAATGTCAGCCTCTAGTGAAGAAGCTGCTATTGGAGGTCTGGGCACCGGTCATAGTAGTTGAGAAAGTGGCACTGTGACTGAAGTGGTTAGTGCTTCGGCCTCACACCGCTGTGGTCATGTGACTTAATGATGTATAGCTGAGGTGGATGTATTTTGTTGTTAGTGTAGGTCTAAATGCAAAATCAATGACAGTGGTTGAACAGAGCAGAGATAGTAGATGCATTAGGAAGTTTTCTAATGATTCACACATCTTTAAATGTGTTATATTAGTGTTGTGCACATATCCTCCCATCTGAGGTGGTTGAGGCCAATACAGTAGAACAATTTAAACATGCTTGGGATAAATATAAGGGTATCCTAAATTGAAACCCAAATTGAGGGTAAATAGGGTCTAGGGTCAGTATAGTTTTCAATAAACAAATGAGCAGACTAGATGGGCCATGTGGCTCTTATCTGCCGTCACTTTCTATGTTTCTATGTTTCTATCCTCTGCCTCATAATCATCTGGTCTTTCTGTTTAATAGTGCAACATTTGAACGTTAGGCTACTGGACATTATTAGTCCCAACGCTAGTTTAATAAACTGCAGAAAAGGTACAGTGATGTTGCCCATAGCAACCAATGAGATTCTAGCTCTTGCTTTCCTGTTACATACTAGAGAATGTGAGCTAGAATCTAATTGGGCAATATCTCTATTTTTCCTTTCCTGCAGTTCAGTAAATCTAGCCCCTAACCTTAATCCAAACATAACCATGAGCTAGACACACACGATAAAACTTCCCTGATTCATAAAGCAGCATCTAGAAACAATAAATACTCTGTTCTTGTGACTGTGTATAAAAGTATAACTGCAGTAAGACTGTTTATATTCAAGAACGTTTGGTTCATTTTAGTTTTGGGATGACTTGTTTTTACAGGGAATTTGGGCAAAATAATCTGTTATTTACCCTAGAGATATTCATTTTTTTGTGCGTTGCTGTGTGATCATTTCAGACTGACCAAAAAATTGTGTCTAATATCCCTTTCAGATCGCAGCCCCGGCAATATCCCGGGTTCACAGACCCGGGGCAGCAGAGGATCCCAGGGTCACAGACCCCGTTTCACACTGCAGGGCAGACCCGGGAAATTCAGAGACCCGGGTCTGCCCTGTCGTCATCGCACAGCGTAATTTGTATACCGTTGCTCTGGCAACACTTGTTGCCAGGGCAATAGTAAAAAAAATTACACCAATCAAGTGCGTTAGGTGCTACCCGGGTAAAAAAACCCGGGTAGTACCTTTCATACTGCACCCCTACCCGTGTCGGACCCTGGAATAACCCTTCTTTTTACCCAGGTTGAATTCCTGGGTTTTTTGACACAGGTCCACCGGAAATGTACCTTTCACATCACAACCAAATACCCGGGATTTTGTCGAGACCTGTGTTTTTGGCAAAAATCCCGGGTATTTGGTTGTGATGTGAAAGGGGTATAATTTTATATATATATAATCTATTTGTAAAATTCAGCTATATAACTGTGTGTCAAAGTAAATAACTTGGTCACTGTGAATTCAAGTAACTCATAAAATGAAACAAGGAACTGTTGCTCATAGCAACCAGCCTTGCTATGGTCTTCTAGACTGTGCTAGATAAATGGGCATCACTTCTAAAGAAATTTGGTGTATTGTCCCTAGCAACCAAGCAGATTTTCAGAAAAGGTTTCTAGAATGCACTAGTGAAGTGATTGGTTACATCTGATTGGTTGTTAAGAACATTAGGTTTTATTAAGTCTCCCCCAGTAGGTTGAATACTAGGTTGAATATTTGTTTTTTCTCATGTAATGATATGGAGTATGACCGTATTTGAATTACGCTGTTTTCATGTTAATAGTACTGCTACCTTCATGTATCACAATACTGCAATGTTTTATATTACTTTACTCAGTAAAAAAAAACCACACATATCTGTAAGTACAGTCCCTCCAACATGACCCATTCCATTAGGTACAATTTAATCCATTCCGGAGCTTACAACTGTCACTATCACCTGGTTTAAATGAATTAACTGATATTTAAAAAACAATTTGTCTTCAACAAAGGGGGTTACCATAGTAACTGACAGATGTAACAGAGGAGCAGAGTATATTGTACCTAATGGAATGGGTTATGTTGGAGGGTCTGTAAATATGTAGTAAGTAATGTGTTAGTATTTATTAGGAAGATTACGGGAACGCCACAAAAATACCAAAAATACTTTTGCTCTGCGTTTGATTCATTTTTATTTTATTTTGCTTTTTACCATAAATCTTCCTTGATGAAGTCACATCGGCCATTTGTTCCATTTTGTGCACTGTGAGTCAGGCTTGTGACAGCGGTAATCAGTTTAGGCAAATACCAGGCTCCTGTTTTTCTCTGTTTATATTACAGCGCATTTATTGGTTTCTGTCATCAGTACTTCTATCATTTGGGGTTTGGGGATTCCAGACATCTCTGCTCAGTAAACAAGATACGACATGAGAATATTCTAGGATGTAAGATCGCAGCTTGTGTTTCAGATGGATAACGCTGAGTGTGACGTGTGTCTGTGCTTTCCTGCAGCTTTGATAAGAAGGGAGATGTCCATTATCTCATCAAGTGGAAGGACCTTCCCTATGACCAGTGCACCTGGGAAATTGATGACATTGACATTCCAGATTATGAGGCTCTCAAACAAGCTTACTGGAATCACAGGTATTGATCAGTCCATCTGAGCAGAGTGATTATTAGTCCGATCAATCAATTATCGGATGATTGGACAGAAAGATGCTCTAGTGTATGGCCGGGGATTTCTTTTCCTAATGTTTGGATCCGATCATTTGATCTTTAGTCCTTCCTAAATGATATCTCAGAATGCAGAGCTGTGATTACTTGATCACTGTTGTACTTGCTGATAATTATGCAGTCAGAGAGATGGGGAAACTCTGTCCAGGAGGTGAAGGTGCTAAACACTGCCCGAAGTTTCTCTGACAACCAGCCAATCAGCCGCACGGGTCTCCTGCTGTGATTAACAGGAGGCCTGTGCATCAAATCCGTGCCAAAATCGACAGTAGCACTGTGCAGCCAATCAGCCGCAAGGGCCTCCTGTCAGCCTCTTTAGCCTGGGTTATTGGTCCCACCAGGAGGGGTTAATGGTTCTGATATCAGGGCCTATCCCTAGTGTATGGCCATTCTACTCAGCATCTCAGTACAAGGCTACATGCCGTAACATCTGCCATGTGCATGCTCAGTCCCTACAAAATAGCGTTTTTACGTCTCCGGCGCGTGTAAATACGCTAGCGGACGTAGCTCTGGATCTGGCCCAGTATTCTCTCCGTTTGTCCTGAATGTCTTATGATAGATGCACATTGCATAGAGCCTTAGATCGAGTCCGTTCCTGTTGATGACACATAAGAGAGCAGACCCCTCCTCGATTATCTGCAGGCCGCGTGCATTCTGTGCTGGGAGCGTTTCTAAGCCACATCGTGCACCCTTTGGATGAAGTGGATTTGACCCTTAGTCTTGGTGTCACTAAAGGTTCCTGTACATTCTGCGCACCGGCCTGGCTGCTGTTCAGCATAAACTAAGTTGCACAGCATGGTGGCTGCTCACTTCAATTTATAGGTCAGTATAAACAGGTGCCTGAGAGGCATTGGGTAACCTGTACAGAAACAAGGGGGGGGTAAAGTTTCCCTAGCCAGTCTGCTGTTATCCAGCATGTAACCTGTCATTCTGTCTGTAAGATAAAACACAGGAACATTAATTACACACATTTACAAATATGTGATAAGCCACCAGCCTTTCTCAAGGCCTTCCAGCTGTGGTGGTCCTCACTCTAAACCCTGAGAGTCCCTCTATTGGGTCATATATCGTGTGCTTTCATATTGAGAGCTGTCACTTTAGGAGGCCTCCCTTAAAGACTCCAAAAGCTGCTGTGGAACAACAGCCCCTCCCAGACATGCTTCCAAACAGACCACAGGCCAGATCCAGACCCACGTTCCTGTTACATTTCATCACGTACGCTAGCGTATTTTCTATGCCCTCCCCTTGCTCCTATGTACCTTGATTATTTGACGCTTGACAAACCCTACCTTAACTTTTCAAAGCGTAACTACATGAAGTTTTCACGTACGTAGATGTCTAAGCCCGCCCTTACTGTATGATTTAAATGACTTAGCGTACATAGTTCTGGATCTACCCCTACACGTGTAGACATATAATATGGTGGTTGCTCAGATCAATTTATAGGTTATTCCAAACAGATGTATGAAGGCCGTGGGAATCTACACAGGGGAGTAAAGGGGGGGGGTGGGGAACAAGCCCCAGCAACACTTTTATTGACCAGTAGCTGACAAGCAACATAAAATGATCCCTCTT
>WWET01000107.1:559052-588938 GCA_011038615.1 Limnodynastes dumerilii
GACTTACAGGACACAATTTTCACCCCCTTCATATCCCAATATGAAGAGGGGGGTGCGATTCGACCCCCTTGCCGACACTGTTACATAGGGCTGGGCCTTGACTTTCAATGGTCTAATGGTTTGGATTGTATTTAATCCATTTTTGCATTATGGCCAAACATCTGTGCTACCTGATTGGAAGGATCTGCCCTCTCCCTGCTTAATAACCCTTGCAACAAAAGGTCCAGGGTGCTCTTGGGAGTGTGTGTGATTTGGTACTACAATTTATAGTATTGATGTGCCAACGCACTATGTACCGATTCACACTTCCGAGCCACCTTCATTTTACATTTGCCCAAGTCGTAAAAATGTTTATCGTCAGTCACTTTATGTGAGGGGAGGGACTATTTTCGTGATCGCACAGATGCTTAGATTTCACGGCCCATGTGTCCAATAATATTTAAGTGTATTTTTGTTTGTATATGATAATCCTGTTCCTGTCTTATAGTTCATTCCTCTAAGCATGTTTATCTATGTACATAGAATTAGCACCATAACATGCTTCTGTTACATTGGCACGCCATAGGGTGATGTACATGCCAGCTCAGTGTTGAATCGCATTTAATTGGTTTTACGTTGAACTCCTTTTTGTTATGTGCAGTTTTTATATTTTTACCCACTGACTTATAAAGGTTGGCATTGAGCCACACAAGCAGTTACATTGCTAACACTTTACACGCTTTTTATGTAATTCCTCACTCCCAGCAATCTGGAAGGCTTCCTGGAAGAGTTTGCTGACATCTCAAAGGAAGACCAAATTAAAAAACTTCATGACTTATTAGGGCCTCACATGCTGCGGAGGCTGAAAGCAGATGTTTTTAAGAACATGCCAGCCAAAACAGAATTAATCGTGCGAGTGGAACTCAGCCAAATGCAAAAGTAAGTGAAATCCTGCGAGACTTGAAGCTGCAGTTACTGGCTTTAAGTATAAGAGAGAGAGAGAAAAGAGAGAGAGAGGGGGGGGAGTAGAGAGAGAGAGAGAGAACACACCATGTGCCTGACATTCAGAAGGTAAAGAAGTACATTTTCTCCTGGGTAAAGCTTATTGCTATATAAAGGTTTCATATTCATTTAATCAAGGTACCCAATTTTTTATCTGTAATCATTCAGGTTTATTAAGGTTATAAAAAGAGAATAATATAGTTTAAAAAAATAACTTAGAAAACAAAATTTTTGTTAAGTAGACTATATGGTGGTTTTATTTTTGTGGACATGCTTTCAAAACGCTTATGTGTTTTACTGACTCTTCAAGCAGTTTACAGAAATCTGTTCCTTAATCTGTCCACACACTAGAACGATTATCGCTCTTAGCGGTAGGTATCCGATAATTGGGACGATTTTCCACTAGGGAAAGGTCCCGATATCGACACCATACATCCCTCCTGATAATCCTGGCTGAAGAGGGAGAGTCTGCAGAGATTGACAGGACGCCAATGCAACTTATTGGCTGCACGGACCTCCTGTCAGTCTCTACACTGATTTTTTGCCTGCACAGTTTCCCTGTCAAACTCAGCACTGATTGGCTACACGACCTCCTGTCAGTCTCTGCACTATTGCTTACACTGTTTCCTTGTCAAACTCAGCACTGATTGACTGCACAGACCTCCTTTCCCCATCTGTCTGGCTCATAATTACCAGCAAGTAGAGCAGTATTATAAAAAGGAAGCGCTGGATTTCCACATTGCACAATTTATGACTTTATAACTGCTGTACTTGCCAATTATTATGGAGTTAAACAAATGGGGAAACCCTGTCCAGGAGGGGGAGCTATTAGTTTCAATAATGAAAAATGCCCACACACTACCCGATATTTGGTATTTGCTGCCGATAATATGTTACAGAGACAAATAATAGAATTATCACACCCTCGCACCTGTGGACTGATTGTTGGGTGTTTTAGATATCTGATAATTGGTTGATCGGACCAATAATCGCTGTATGGCAATTTTTATTACTTTAATTGATGAGAATTCCTGGTGACTGGTCTCCTCTCGTATTTATAAATAACGGGGTAGATCCAGAACTACGTTTGCCGTACGTTTATTCGTGTAGCGTATTTTCATGTGCGTACCTTCTATACACTCCGATAGGCACACCGCTTGATATGCTTCCCAAACCCTACCTTAACTTTTGCCAACGTAACCGCAGTGATCCGCACACGTACGTATGGGCAACACGTATTTACGCAGCTAAGCACGCCCATACTGTACACTTTAAATACAAACCCCCGCCTACTTAACGTATTTCAGATGTATTTTGGACTCCCGTAAAATTGACACGCCCACACGTAAGTATTTACTTGACACATACGTGAATGGCCACTACGTTCACAATTATCAGGACACATACGTGAATGGCCCATACGTTCACATTTACGCTACGTTACGAAGCGTATTTTCTATGGTGCGCATGCGCAGTACTTACCAAAAGGCGATTTTACGTCTCCGCCACGCGTAAATTCGCTCACAAGCGTTGTTCTGGATCTGGGCCAATGTCACGTCCATCTATTTATAATGATATATTTTCACTGAAAGGGCCAATATACTAAAACATTACTTAATTTAACAAATATTAAACTAAATTTAAATGATTTGATAAAAATGCAAGAGAGTAATTAGTAAAGCCAAGTATTTTGGGCCTTTGTAGCTCTGGTAATATAGAGTAACATATCTGTAGACTCTTTCATTATGTAGAATTAGGCTCCTGTGAATTGTATCTTATCTTATTCAATGAACGTATAGCACATGGATGACTAGTGTTTAACTATGTCACCTAAAACAGGTAATGTTACTTGTATTCACTACGGACCAGATTCACACCTAAAAACTGATGCTTCTTAGTCGCGTATATTTAAGAATTTTACTACGGTGCATGTGTATTGATTACGCAATGTACGTAGCATTTAAGAATCCAGTGTAACTTTTAAGACCGCACATAGTTATTTAATTAAGAAGAGGCGATCCTTGGCATCCTCGTAACATTTTTAGGAAGAGAGGGATATAAATGAACAATAGAAGAACAATAAGCTCTATGGCTACTCTTAAGTGCCTTTATGAACAGGGATAATGGTTAAGGGAACAAAAAGTTACTTACGTATCTCCATTCGCACCTGTGAATCTGGTTCTACGTTCCTAAATTCCACGTTTAAATACTGTTGCCTAGTCCCTTGTATTATAAGGGGACAGGTGTCCCTATCTGAAGCCCTGGGTAACTCAGGGAGCATTTGATTGTTATGAGTCCTGATACCTATTAATCTACATATATGTTTTCCAGGAAGTATTATAAGTTCATCTTAACCAGAAATTTTGAAGCGTTGAACTCCAAAGGAGGCGGAAACCAGGTGTCTCTGCTCAATATCATGATGGACCTGAAGAAGTGCTGTAACCACCCGTACCTCTTCCCTGTTGCTGCTGTGGTAAGATATGGAATATAATTGATATTGCCCAGGGTTACGGAATGCTGGTGCTATAGAGAAATCTATTCATAAAAAATATCTGTCTTTACAACGACACTTTTATCAACATATCAACAGAGACATCATTAAAAGAGAAGAGTTACCATGAGCGTGTATTAGCATGTCCAGTTTTATCCGTATAATAGGATAGTAATAAATTGATTGCTGTCACTATGGTGATAACTAATTTGGAAATGATACAGTCAGCACCACAGCAGTATCATTGTGTCAATCATTAGAACAACTATTGTTTAAAAAAACCTTACATTTATATTTCTTGACCTTGTCCTTGCTCCTGCTCCCACCTGCTCTCTCCTCCACTCTGTCCCTGCTCTTTCCTCCACTCTGTCCCTGCTCTCTCCTCCACTCTGTCCCTGCTCTCTCCTCCACTCTGTCCCCGCTCTCTCCTCCACTCTGTCCCTGCTCTCTCTTCCTCTCTCTCCTTCACTCTGTGCCTGCTGTCTTCACCACTCTGTTCTCTTATCTTATCTCCACCCTGTCCCACATATCTCTCCTCCTCTCTGTCCTTGCACTCTATTCCACTCTGTCCCTGCTCTCTCCTCCGCTTTCGCCGCTCTGCTCTCTCTTCTGTAAGAGTGGCAATTAATTAACCCTTAACTGTCGGTGCTTCAAATGTCGAGCTCACATACCTCACCTTTATAAATGGCTTGCTTTTTGCTGTAATAAATAAACTGATTAGTAGAAAAGTCTGTTCATTGTAATCTTTACATTCAGGAGGCTCCGGTTTTACCAAATGGATCTTATGACGGGAATTCCTTGGTAAAATCTTCTGGAAAATTGATGCTGCTACAGAAAATGTTAAAAAAGTTAAAAGATGGAGGACACAGAGTCCTGATCTTTTCTCAGGTATGTCCCTGGAATATTTACATTAAACGGCTTGATTTGTGTTTGGAAAGATACGTCAATAATGGCAGTGAGGAGACACCATAACATGTGTGGTCTCTGTGCACCAGATGTCAGTGTCTCTGAATCTTCATTCCCATCACAGATGTTTTGTATTAACTTGTTGCATTTAATATCATTTTCGCACATGAATTATAACATCCTTGACTACTGCTAATTAATGATCTTATTGTCTGAACTGCGCTAAAATACACATTGGTGAATTCTGATTGGCTGCTCTAGGCTGCAGCATTTTCTTCCTGTCATCTTACCGCACACGAGTTAAGGATAAAATCGGAACACTCTATGTAAAATGTTGCTCTTGGTTGTCTGATAATAAGACTTGAAAACCATTGGGCGACATATAAAATAAGATGTTGAATGACTTCTCATTGTTATAGATGACTAAAATGCTGGATTTACTTGAAGACTTCCTGGAATATGAAGGCTATAAGTACGAGCGGATAGATGGCGGAATCACCGGAGGGTTACGCCAGGAGGCCATTGACCGGTTTAACGGTACTACTGAAATCACATCTCTAAATGATTTGAATATCCCCCAAATAATGTCGCTTTGCCCCAGCTAATGAACTGGCGTCTATAATGTGTGTTGGCGCACTGGGTAACCTTGCATAGGATAGGGGCATCTTATAGGGATAACACCTCACATGATAGAATGAGCCACACACAAGACCCGATCCATGCCGCCTTGTGGGTCGTGTTTGTGAGGGCCGGCAGTAGCCGTTCAGCCACATCCTTTTACTTTAGGTTTGTTCAATGCCAAATCCATCACAAATACATTAGTTTACTCATTTTCTTAACATATTTTACTAGATTGAAATAGTTTCTGTCAGTCCGTAATATATAAACATTCCTGTATATTGTAGTGATATATAAACAGTCCTGTATATTGTAGTGATATATAAACAGTCCTGTATATTGTAGTGATATATAAACAGTCCTGTATATTGTAGTGATATATAAACAGTCCTGTATATTGTAGTGATATATAAACAGTCCTGTATATTGTAGTGATATATAAACAGTCCTGTATATTGTAGTGATATATAAACAGTCCTGTATATTGTAGTGATATATAAACAGTCCTGTATATTGTAGTGATATATAAACAGTCCTGTATATTGTAGTGATATATAAACAGTCCTGTATATTGTAGTGATATATAAACAGTCCTGTATATTGTAGTGATATATAAACAGTCCTGTATATTGTAGTGATATATAAACAGTCCTGTATATTGTAGTGATATATAAACAGTCCTGTATATTGTAGTGATATATAAACAGTCCTGTATATTGTAGTGATATATAAACAGTCCTGTATATTGTAGTGATATATAAACAGTCCTGTATATTGTAGTGATATATAAACAGTCCTGTATATTGTAGTGATATATAAACAGTCCTGTATATTGTAGTGATATATAAACAGTCCTGTATATTGTAGTGATATATAAACAGTCCTGTATATTGTAGTGATATATAAACAGTCCTGTATATTGTAGTGATATATAAACAGTCCTGTATATTGTAGTGATATATAAACAGTCCTGTATATTGTAGTGATATATAAACAGTCCTGTATATTGTAGTGATATATAAACAGTCCTGTATATTGTAGTGATATATAAACAGTCCTGTATATTGTAGTGATATATAAACAGTCCTGTATATTGTAGTGATATATAAACAGTCCTGTATATTGTAGTGATATATAAACAGTCCTGTATATTGTAGTGATATATAAACAGTCCTGTATATTGTAGTGATATATAAACAGTCCTGTATATTGTAGTGATATATAAACAGTCCTGTATATTGTAGTGATATATAAACAGTCCTGTATATTGTAGTGATATATAAACAGTCCTGTATATTGTAGTGATATATAAACAGTCCTGTATATTGTAGTGATATATAAACAGTCCTGTATATTGTAGTGATATATAAACAGTCCTGTATATTGTAGTGATATATAAACAGTCCTGTATATTGTAGTGATATATAAACAGTCCTGTATATTGTAGTGATATATAAACAGTCCTGTATATTGTAGTGATATATAAACAGTCCTGTATATTGTAGTGATATATAAACAGTCCTGTATATTGTAGTGATATATAAACAGTCCTGTATATTGTAGTGATATATAAACAGTCCTGTATATTGTAGTGATATATAAACAGTCCTGTATATTGTAGTGATATATAAACAGTCCTGTATATTGTAGTGATATATAAACAGTCCTGTATATTGTAGTGATATATAAACAGTCCTGTATATTGTAGTGATATATAAACAGTCCTGTATATTGTAGTGATATATAAACAGTCCTGTATATTGTAGTGATATATAAACAGTCCTGTATATTGTAGTGATATATAAACAGTCCTGTATATTGTAGTGATATATAAACAGTCCTGTATATTGTAGTGATATATAAACAGTCCTGTATATTGTAGTGATATATAAACAGTCCTGTATATTGTAGTGATATATAAACAGTCCTGTATATTGTAGTGATATATAAACAGTCCTGTATATTGTAGTGATATATAAACAGTCCTGTATATTGTAGTGATATATAAACAGTCCTGTATATTGTAGTGATATATAAACAGTCCTGTATATTGTAGTGATATATAAACAGTCCTGTATATTGTAGTGATATATAAACAGTCCTGTATATTGTAGTGATATATAAACAGTCCTGTATATTGTAGTGATATATAAACAGTCCTGTATATTGTAGTGATATATAAACAGTCCTGTATATTGTAGTGATATATAAACAGTCCTGTATATTGTAGTGATATATAAACAGTCCTGTATATTGTAGTGATATATAAACAGTCCTGTATATTGTAGTGATATATAAACAGTCCTGTATATTGTAGTGATATATAAACAGTCCTGTATATTGTAGTGATATATAAACAGTCCTGTATATTGTAGTGATATATAAACAGTCCTGTATATTGTAGTGATATATAAACAGTCCTGTATATTGTAGTGATATATAAACAGTCCTGTATATTGTAGTGATATATAAACAGTCCTGTATATTGTAGTGATATATAAACAGTCCTGTATATTGTAGTGATATATAAACAGTCCTGTATATTGTAGTGATATATAAACAGTCCTGTATATTGTAGTGATATATAAACAGTCCTGTATATTGTAGTGATATATAAACAGTCCTGTATATTGTAGTGATATATAAACAGTCCTGTATATTGTAGTGATATATAAACAGTCCTGTATATTGTAGTGATATATAAACAGTCCTGTATATTGTAGTGATATATAAACAGTCCTGTATATTGTAGTGATATATAAACAGTCCTGTATATTGTAGTGATATATAAACAGTCCTGTATATTGTAGTGATATATAAACAGTCCTGTATATTGTAGTGATATATAAACAGTCCTGTATATTGTAGTGATATATAAACAGTCCTGTATATTGTAGTGATATATAAACAGTCCTGTATATTGTAGTGATATATAAACAGTCCTGTATATTGTAGTGATATATAAACAGTCCTGTATATTGTAGTGATATATAAACAGTCCTGTATATTGTAGTGATATATAAACAGTCCTGTATATTGTAGTGATATATAAACAGTCCTGTATATTGTAGTGATATATAAACAGTCCTGTATATTGTAGTGATATATAAACAGTCCTGTATATTGTAGTGATATATAAACAGTCCTGTATATTGTAGTGATATATAAACAGTCCTGTATATTGTAGTGATATATAAACAGTCCTGTATATTGTAGTGATATATAAACAGTCCTGTATATTGTAGTGATATATAAACAGTCCTGTATATTGTAGTGATATATAAACAGTCCTGTATATTGTAGTGATATATAAACAGTCCTGTATATTGTAGTGATATATAAACAGTCCTGTATATTGTAGTGATATATAAACAGTCCTGTATATTGTAGTGATATATAAACAGTCCTGTATATTGTAGTGATATATAAACAGTCCTGTATATTGTAGTGATATATAAACAGTCCTGTATATTGTAGTGATATATAAACTACAAAATAAAGGCTTGGAATATCTCACTTTGCATGTAATGAGTCTATATAATATATTAGTTTCACCTTTTAAGTTGAATTACTGAAATAAATGAACTTTTGAACGATATTCAAATTTTTTCGAGTTTTACCTATATATATATATATTTATTATTACATGTAATAATACATCAATGGGAATCCATCTTTGCAGGCCTTTAGCCGAGCTCACCGGATTGGGCAAAATAAGAAAGTGATGATTTACCGGTTTGTCACTCGAGCGTCGGTAGAGGAGAGGATTACCCAAGTGGCCAAAAGGAAAATGATGCTGACTCACCTGGTCGTCCGCCCCGGGCTGGGCTCCAAATCTGGCTCAATGACCAAACAGGAACTGGACGATATCTTAAAATTTGGAACTGAGGAGCTTTTCAAGGATGATGTTGAAGGTGAGCAAAGTGATGGTTGGCTTCTTTCTGGAGCATATTGTGGAAATTGGGTCACCATGTTACCATATATTAATAAACACACAAAATATGTGTCTGAATGGCTTAATCATTTGTAAATGAAGATTATACAAAGTGCCTAGTTTCTGCTTTCACACAGCGGAGGCAGCCATTTTGTGAGCTGGACCAACATGAGATTGCCTGGGGGCAGCCATTTTCTGTGATGATATTTGCTTTTGTTTAGTACACCTGTTGCTAAAAAACCATTTGTACCTCAGTGTTGTGACTTATCGATGTCCTATAGACAGGTTGCTATCTCATAACAATTGCCCTGCAAAATGGCTTCATTTATAAAGTGACATCACTGATTCCGTGCAAATTGATTGGTCAAATTCTTCTGACTGGAGGTTCAGTACACAAAATGGCCTTTAGTAAATTTTATTATTTCAGACCATGCTCTGTGCTTTTATGACTGATTTATTCTATGGGGACTTGGCCCTTAGGATTTATAGGATCTGTCCCTATGTCACGTAAAGTAATGTTAACTTATGATTCTGTAAATATGACCACTGCATTATGTCTTTTGTATATAAAGGATGTATTTGATGTTTTTGTCTTCCCTCCTTTTTACTGCAGACCATCATTGTGGCAACTTAACAGTATACAAGAAAACTGGTGAGCAGCTGTGTGACTGTGTAACGCACATATGCAGCCATAACCTTTGCTAGTGTGTAGCATGACCCCTCCCTCTAAACGCAAACACCAGAATTGTTTAAAGGTCTTATTTTCACATAGAGGTGAAGTAGTGTTGGAACACAAGTGGTATAGAGAGTCTATAGGTATACTGATCTATGAAGCCTTTCCGAAGCTCTTCAAGAGTTCAGAACCATCACATCAGTAAAAATCCATCCCGTCCAGGCTTCCACAACAAAAGAGGGTTTCCCGTGGGTCAATAATTGGGTGTTATACCCTTTTTAACTGGCATCTTTGGTTTATCTGGGGTTTAACTCAAACCAAAGTAAGTTTTTGTGATATGATATAAAAATATTTAAAGTGAAAACCAGATCTCTTCTGCCTATTAGGCCTAAATTCACAGCGTCACATACAAAATCTTCCATAAAGTATAAGTTTAGAAAATGCGCAAGAGGATTACGCAGTTTAGGTGCAAGTCACTTGTGTGTCCGCAGGGGTGGTCTGAAGTGTTTCGACATTGTGATATGCGACCGGATCCACACCTAAAAAGCTTCGGCTTCTTAGGTGCGTAATTTGAAGAACGTAACTAAATTTACGTAATCTACGTGCCAGTTAGGTAAAGAGATTGCCTCCTTGTGGTATTTAAAGACTGCACGAGTAGTTTAGTTAAAAAAAGTCGTGTTTATGTCACCTCGGAGTGTGCTTAGTTCTTAAGAAGGAAACTACACACGGTTATTTAATGTAGCCCTATGGCTTAAGTGCTATAAGGTACCTAAAACAGGAGGGCGGGTTAGGAGCTGAACTAGTCCTTACCTAACTCAGTCTTAATTGTGGATACAGTCCATGATTTCACATCCGCTTCACACCCAACTCCAGAAGTAACCTAATAATAAAGATGAGGTGATAATGATGTAATCGTCGTCATGATGATGTATTGCTCTGAAGACCGTAGATTGTGACTAAATTGCTAATAACTCCACCAGTCTAAGGGCCAGATTTACTAAGCTGCGGGGTTTGGAAAAGTGGAGATGTTGCCCATAGCAACCAATCAGATTCTAGCTCTCACTTTCCTATTACATACTAGAGAATGTCAGCTAGAATCTGATTGGTTGCTATGGGCAACATCTCTGCTTTTCCAAACCTGCAGCTTAGTAAATCTGGCCCTAAATGTATGCTTGGTTTTCCCTGTTTCTGTCATATTCAGCAGCCCAAATTCATGATATTGCAGCCTGCTCCAGCCACTGTGGCCAGCAGTAGACACCGTATTCTCTGTGTGTCAAACTGGTGTACGAGTGGCTCGTTTTCTAATGTCCGCGTTATCTGACATTTTGGCCTGATTAAAAGGGCTCTTATATTGCAAAATGCATCTGTGTCTATACCTGTCCTGGCCATCCTGTGACTGTCCAGGTGTTGTAAAATCTTAGTGAATTATGTTAATGTGACCAGTCTTGCCCTTGTGGCATATGATTGGTTAGGCCAGTTTTGCTAAAAGTAGAGATGTTGCCCATAGCAACCAATCAGATTCTAGCTGACATTTTCTAGTATGCAATACTAGCTGACATTTTCTAGTATGCAATAGGAAAGTGAGAGCTAGAATCTGATTGGTTGTTATGGGTAACATATTCCACTTCTCATTTCCCAGAGCTTAGTAAATCTAGACCTATGATTCCGTGCATGAGACCAATGCCAGCTATTGGTTTTTAATGTGGTTTCCTATATCTATATTGTTTTAAGACTTTTTACAATGTGTACTTTTGCTCTTTCTGTCCTTCTGTGCAACCTATATCTCTAAATGAAGGCAGCTATTTTGCTGTTCCAACAAGCAGTCATAAACAGCCTATGTAGTGTCATCGCTGACATAAAGCACCTTAATGATCTCAATGGTTCTAAGTGGATTTCTTATGAATTATGGGCCCTTCCACAAGATAGATACCTCCTAGGGACGAGGTTTTTACATTTAAACCTTCTTATGCAAAGAACTATACAAATTCAATCTATGAAATGTTGCCAATCTGTCATCCTTTCATTGCCTCATACAATATTATATCCACAATTGCCACCATTAAGTAGGCGACAGGCACACTTTAAATATAGGAATCAATGGGTGTGAAAAGGACCGTTACAATAAAGCTTCAGATCCTCCTTCGAAAAAAAAAAATACTAACTTACTCTGAAAAAATGATAGCAACCAATCAGAGTCTAGCTATGTTTCTGATGGCAAAACACTTGGTTGCTGTTGGCAACATATCCACTTTTCTTATTTATAATCATTAAATATACCCTTAGGTCTGTTTATAATATATTACCATTGTCATTTTATTTATTTTGTGGTATAATTTTTTTTTTATTCTAATTTTAGTATGCCCTATGTGAATTTTAAGTGTGTTCATATTTTTTATTGCTTGACAAAGTGAATGGTCTCCACAGCTGTAAATCTTTGTTGCTTCCGTTCCTTTGTTGTGTCTGCTCCTATTTCTTAACTGGCTGTATAGGATGCTCAGTCAGTAGCATCTTTAGTTCATTGCTTTTTATTTGTGGCTGCAGTTGTATGTGTCACCCTCTTTTATGTATAGATGCTATTGCTATGTTACAAAAGTTTATGAGTATGAATATTAACGTATTGGAATCACTGAGTTCTTTATCACTGTTGTGTGTTGCTTTCTTTGTCTTCCATGTTGGCTGATCCTTGACAACTTGTCAGCTGTATGGTAGTCAAAGCCCCACCTTTTTTTCACAGTAATGTAATTGGCTATTTCAGCAGCCTGTCAGCTGATGTAGCCAATAGAAATACAGAAAGCTTGTATGAAAAAAATATTTTAGAACTATTTTATAAAGGGTGGTCACCCCCTTATCCATTGTATTATCACTGGTTTCTGCCATTATGGACCACACATCAAGGGGCTCACAGCGAAATTCCATGATCTTTGATGTTGTCTGTGAACCCTGCAGGTGACAATAAGGACGTTGAAGACAGCAGTGTCATTCACTACGATGATGCCGCTATCTCGAAGCTTCTGGACCGAAACCAAGACGCCACGGAAGATACGGAAATACAGAACATGAACGAGTACCTGAGTTCTTTCAAAGTGGCTCAGTATGTGGTGCGAGAAGAAGATGGAGTGGTAACGCTCGTTCTCTTTATACCTTAGGAATCCCAGTGTCCGTGCATTGTTTTTATTTTTTTTTAAACATTTTTTAAAGCGGGTATAAAAATAGAAAAACACATCAGAATGATGTATTGAACAAAGTAGTAATGAGATTTTGCATTGTTTCAATTATATTTAGTGTCAGAACGCAGACAAAACAGTCGTTAAATGCTTTCACGTGAGATTCTAAACAATCAGTCATCGCTCGGCCTGGTCCTATCAGGATCAGCATAAGGGTAAGGTGAGGAAGGTTAGGGTAAGGCTGCGGGACGTGATGGGTTAGGGCTTTAAGAAGAGGAAGGTTAGGGTTAGGGCTTAAGGGGAGGTTAAACTTAAGCTGCTGGAAATGGAGGGTTAGGGCAGGGTTAAGGTTAGGGTTAAAGATGACCTTTTTGCCAGGTAAATCTTCGTGACTCCAGAACCGCTGCTTTTTAAAGTCATTGAACTGCTGTACGATAGATAGTTTGTCGGAAAACAGACCATTGCGCAAACCACGCGCGTGTCCTTGGCGGTAACATTATGTCGCTCACCGGTAATATTGCTTAGTGGACTGCTAGGCTTATGCCAGTTTTCTTAACTGTCCTCCTACAAATCACAGTATGTGGTCAACTCATCTTTGTAGCCTTTTTAAAAATGCCCTGTAAGCTGAGTATCAGGCCCAGCCGTTGTGGGGTCCTCAGTCAGGGTATGGTCATCTTTTTATTTTAGTGAATGTGACTTGTATGTAGCCATTAGCATGCACTGGGATATAGTTTATTGAGTATCTAATGAGGCAATGTGGAAGTATTGTCCATAGCAACCAATCAAATGCCACCTCTCATTTTCTAGATTATAGTGGGCAGATAATAGCTAGGTTCTGATTGGTTGGTATGGGAAACGCCTCCAGTGTGCCTCTTTGGAATATTCAGTACTTTTCTTTTTGGTCCATTTCAGGAGGAGGTTGAACGGGAAATTATAAAACAGGAAGAGAATGTGGATCCCGACTACTGGGAGAAGCTGCTCCGCCATCATTACGAACAGCAGCAGGAGGATCTCGCAAGGAATCTTGGGAAAGGGAAACGCATTCGCAAGCAAGTGAACTACAATGACACCTCGCAGGAGGATCAAGGTTCTGTCATTTGTTATCTATTAAATCTAAATTATTTAGCGGGGACTTCCCATATTGAAATGCGATTTGCCTCTTGGGCAGACACCCAAATTTGACCCATTCCATTAGGTACAAAATACTCTGTTTCTGAATTTCCAATAATCGTTACTATGGTAACTACCTGTGTTGAAGAGAACAATATTTTTCAAACTTGAAATAGTTCATTAAACTAGCTCATCAGCTGGAAAGTGAGTTTTGTGCCTTGTGGAATGGGTCATGTTGCAGGGTCTGCTTGCGGGATAAGTCTGTTTAAATGCACGACCACTGAGTAATGCAAAAAGACAACCCTAAAACCAGGATATTCATGGTGTTTATTAGACTCCTTTTCCTTAGAGCGTGCTCCCAGGTACATGTTTCATAGATCTATAGAGGATTGTAGTTACATGACACCATGCTGTAAGAGGACATGTTGGTGCACACGTTGCACAGCCTTTTTGGGAATACCAGGGACTTCTGGAACTGAATTGGCATTAGAGAGATATATCAGGGAGATCACCCGCTCTTCAGGGAGTCAGGGCGATCACCCGCTCTTCAGAGAGTCAGGGAGATCACCCGCTCTTCAGGGAGTCAGGGAGATCACCCGCTCTTCAGGGAGTCGGGAGATCACCCGCTCTTCAGGGAGATCACCCGGAGTCTCCCTGATACTCACGGAGAGTTGGCAACTATGCAGTGTAGCCAAGCATCCATCCAAAGCATAGAAAACGTCCACAGCAAGTAACTATTAAACAATAGTCTATAGTTCAGTAGTCCAATAGCAAGGTCAGAACAGGGGGCAAGCCATAAAAAGTAGAGTTTGTCTAATGCAATAGTCAGGGCATCACTAGGGTTAAACTGGTGGGAGCAATGAACAGTGACACAGACAGGCATGTCACAGGAATAGGGAGACTGTTCTTTATATTGCAGCGCTGATTACAGGTACGATGAAGCAGGGGCTAGCTGGCTACCTGATAGAGGGGTTCTTTACGTGTGCCCCACAGGCTTGCACTATTCCGGGGTCCTATGAACTAGCTCCGGATGACTGACAGTGAATGTTCTTATCATTGTACTCTCATAGAATGGCAAGATGAGCTGTCTGATAACCAGTCAGAGTACTCCATTGGCTCGGAGGATGAAGATGAAGACTTTGAAGAGAAGCCTGAAGGTCAGAGTGAGTTACACTTTTTGTCTTCATTGTAGACGGACGTCCCACAGAGGAGAACTTCCATATAGAAATGGTGACGCGCAGTACTCCATTGTACCTGGCAGCTTAGTAACATGGGGCTGGATCCAGACTTAAGTAAGTGCTTGAAATGAGTTACTCCTGGGCTAAACCATGGTGATTGCAGGGGGAGTCATATTTCATCTGGTGGAAACAGTATTAGAGTTGAGAGGTGATGTTTCCTATCCCAAGTCTAAATAACAGTGTGATAGTAACGCTGGTCAGTATCTGTGTAATAATATAATAATAATATACTCATTTCCCCCTCTTAATATTTGTCCAGCCAGCCTCATTTCCCCCTCTTAAGTTTTGTCCAGTCAGCCTCATTTCCCCCTCTTAAGTTTTGTCCAGACAGCCTCATTTCCCCTTCCTTTTTATAGCTGCCTCTTTAGTGTGTGCCCTCTCCATGTTATTCCTCCACACTCCCCAAAGCAAAATACCTTCTTACACATAATAAACTTACCTTTTCTTGCTGATTTCTTACCTCCAGCTCGGTGACATACAGTGTATGTCACCTGTTGCTCTCTGAAAACGGGACATTTTGGCGTCCCGAAGAGGGGCACGGGGACAACGGGACAGTCCATTAAAAAACGGGACTGTCCCGTTCAAAACGGGACGTATGGTCACATTATGTATGCTATATATAACATTAAGGGACTGTATACTATATACAGTAGTTGGAGAACTGTCTTATTACAGCCACAACCACCCTGTAATTTTAAGTGTTTTATTTTAACTTATTACAAAGCTGAAATCCTGCCTAGGGCCCTTTTAGAGAGCTACATGGCCAACTAGCAAAGATTGGAGGCAGAGAAGCCGATATGACCACTGCTAAACACTAACACCATTCCATTCCAAAGAATATTAACAAATGAATGTTACGCAGCTTAAACCTTGAACGACACTATACCGTATGAACGTCACCATACCGTACAAACTTTACTACCGTACGAACTTCACCATACCGTACGTACTTCACCATACCGTATGAACTTCACCATACCGTATGAACTTCACCATACCGTACAAACTTTACTACCGTACAAACTTTACTACCGTACGAACTTCATCACCGTACGAACGTCACCATACCGTACGAACTTCACCGTACCGTATGAACTTCGCCATACCGTATGAACTTCACCATACCGTATGAACTTCACCATACCGTATGAACTTCACCATACCGTATGACCTTCACCATACCGTATGTACTTTACCATACCATACGTACTTCACCATACCGTACGAACTTCACCATACCGTACGAACTTCACCATACCGTACGAACTTCATCATACCGTACGAACTTCACCATACCGTACGAGCTTCACCATACCGTACGAACTTCACCATACCGTACAAACTCACCATACCGTACAAACTCACCATACCGTGGAGTGTATGAACTTCACCATACCGTATGAACTTCACCATACCGTATGTACTTCACCATACCGTATGTACTTCACCATACCGTACGAACTTCACCTTACCGTACAAACTCACCATACCGTGGAGTGTATGAACTTCACCATACCGTATGAACTTCACCTTACCGTATGAACTTCACCATACCGTATGAACTTCACCATACCGTGGAGTAGCGGCGGCAGTGTTTCCGATCGGCATACTCACCCATTCTGAAAAAAAATATATAAGCTGCGCGGTATTCGTTTCGGAAATCAGAATTTCTAAGCGGGGACTACAACCGTAATGACAGGGTTCTTACCAATTCAGAATACATAAGTGTCCAGTGCAGGAGGACTAAGCATGTGCAAACGGGTCTAATATACATCGGACTGCAGAGCGCAGCATTGTGCGCTGAGACATTCTGTGACAGTGGCGCCCGACAACCTGCCATTTGCACATGGTCTACGCATGAAGGGCGGGGGGTAGGCATTTAAAACGTAGAGCAAGGGCTTGGCTAAACCCACCTTATGAACACGACTCTTGCATACACAGACGCGTTTGTGAAAGTCAAGCTAGGATTCTGGACTCGTTAAGCTCCGCATGTGTGTGGAAAGTGCGCAGCCCTCGTACGTAAGGACTCTAGGATCGCATTAACGTAACTCCATTCCGTACGAATGCATTTACGAGCAGCTGCGCAATACTAATTCGGGATCCAGTTCACTGTACTTTTAGTAACATCCAACTATTTCCTAATCTCCTCTACAGACTCTGTGTAAATATTTAAGTATTAAACCTCTGTTATTCTCTTCTGCTCGCTCTGGTCTTCAATAATACTGTGAGTTGCACACAAATGAATGAAGCATGGCGTTACCCCTGGGCGTGCGGGCAGCATCTGCTCAGGGACTCCACTTGAGTTCCGTGTCAGGTTTTTTAATAACATCTTTGGAGTTTTGGGCGAGGGAGCGGGTTGCAGGATAATTTTGGCAGATGTCCAGTTACAGAAGGAGGCCGCTTGGAGCCTTGGTTTCAAAACCGCTTTTGTTTTGTTCCAAAATTTCCCCTTGTACCTTTTCCCTAGGTGGACGGAGACAATCTCGCAGACAGCTGAAGAGCGACCGAGACAAGCCCCTGCCGCCGCTACTGGCACGAGTGGGAGGGAATATTGAGGTGTGTATAATAACGCATCAGGTGTAATGGATGTGTGAACAAGGGAAGCTGTAAAATGGACTCAGGAATGTTGAGAATGTATCCTTGGTTACAAGTCATATTCAGACCTGTATTTACTAATATTCAATAAGTCTTAGCCTCAAGTAAATACAAAAATCATCATCTCCTTTTCTTTCTCCCAATTTTCTCCTCTTCCTCCTTTCTTTCCCCTCCTCCTCCTCCTCTTCCTCTTTCTTCTTTATTCCTCCTCCTCCTCTTCCTCTTTCTTCTTTATTCCTCCTCCTCCTCTTTCTCTTTCTTTATTCCTCCTCCTTGTTCTTTCTGACCTTCTCTTTCTTTTTGCCTACTCCTTCTTTCCTCCTCATCCTCCTCCTCCTTCTTCTCCTTCTTTATTCCTTCTGCTTTTCACCTACTCCTTCTCTCCTCTTCCTCCTTCTCGTCCTCCTCCTTCTTCTTCTTCTGCTCCTCCTCCTCCTGCTTTTCACCTACTCCTTCTCTCCTCTTCCTCCTTCTCCTCCTCCTCCTTCTTCTTCTTCTCCTCCTGCTGCTTCTCCTTTCCTCTTTCTCCTTCTTTTTGCCTACTCCATTCCTCCTCCTCCTTCTCCATCTTCTTTTTCTCTTTCTATTCCCTTTTCTTGTCCTCCTCCTTCTTCTCCTCTCCTTCTCTTTCTTTTGTCCTTCTCTAACTCCTTCTTTCTTTCTACTTCTATCATCTTTCTACTTCTTTCTCCTTCATTTCATCTTCCTTTCCTCCTCCTCCCCTTCCTCCTCCTTATTCCTCTCCTTCTTTCCTCCTTTTCTTCTTTCCTCCTCCTCCTCCTCCTCCTCCTCCTTTTTCATCTTTTCTTCCTTCTCCTTATCTTCCCCCTTCTCCTTTTCTTCTTCTTCTCATCCTTCTTTCCTCCTCTTCCTTTTCCTTCTTTACTCCTCTTCCTCTTTCTTCTTTTTTCCTCTTCTTTTTTTATTCTTTCTTTTATCTCCTTTTTTTCCTGTCCTTCTTTCCTCCTTCTCCTTCTTTCCTCCCTTTTCCTCCTCCGGCTCGTCTACATTTTTCAATTTTTGTCTTCAAGGTCCTTGGGTTTAACGCCCGTCAGCGTAAGGCCTTCCTGAACGCTATAATGAGATGGGGAATGCCTCCACAAGATGCCTTTAATTCTCACTGGCTTGTTCGTGACCTCCGGGGGAAGAGTGAGAAAGAATTTAGGTACTGCAATATGCCCCTACTATTATGTACAGTACTTCAATTGTTTGCCATTTCGCTTAAGGTTATAAGTTGTTTGACACTAGGTGGCAGTAGTGTTCCATTATAGACTGTGATTTAGTCATGAATTGGTGTAATTCTCTTTTTGGTGTATTGCATGTTATATAATTATTATGATTTGATTTACATTACTCATGTTTAAACTTTCGATTTATTTTCTGCTCTTTTTATGCCACGTTTATATATTAATATTAGAAATAATTGATTGTTTGATCAGTTGGGTGTCTCAAAAACTGCAAGTTGCTGATATACTATTATTGAGATATATTAAACATGGGTACACACTTGTACAATGCTCACCCAATCAGATCTTCCGGTTGGTTCACTATATGGAGAGGGGGTAAGGGCACATGACCTCTGCTTTCATCCATTGATGGTCATCTGATTGGGTCAAAAGATTTTTAAACCTGCTGAAAAATCAGGAGCCAGTCACATGACCAAATATAAGCATTGCCGCTCCTACCACTCTCCTGATGCATTATATCAATCATTATATGTCTGAGAGTGCAAGACACACAGCCAAAGATTGGAAGATGGTTACAGCCGATACAGATCAGATCTATGGAGGTTAATTGGTCATTGTGTGTATGCATAGAACAGGTTTGAACAATCTGATGGAGAGCTGGATCCCCAGAGGATTATACAAGTGTGTAACCAGCTTAGCCTTGAAAAACGTTTCATAGGTGTTGCAGTGATAAAGTAACAGCAAGTGGCTCTATGGAGGTAACCCACCCGGATGAGTTATCTCTAGGGCCTACAAGCTAGAGTGAGGGCTCATTCCTCATGTTGAGGAATTATAGTAAGCCAAATCCAAGCCGCGGAAAACACAGGGCCTGATTCATTGTCCGTGAAGCTTGGTTGTGGTGCTTTTTCTTTGCATAGACGAGGTATGTCTATTAAATAACGAGACTGATTAAATAACTCGCTTTTATTTATTGGTATTACAATGTAATGTTTGTCCCCTTCAATATACTCCCCATTTGCACTAATACATCGCTGTAGTCTTGTTTTCCACTGGTCGAAGACATGGAGCAAATCAATTTCTGTCAGTTGTTTCAACATATCTGCCATATTCTTCAACTGACTCAAAATGTGTCCCTTTAAGCACTGATTTAACTTTTGGGAAACGATAAAAGTCACGAGGTGCTAAATCGGATGAATATGGAGGATGTTCAAGTGTAGTAATGTGACGAGCAATTCATGTCAGTTGTTTCAACATATCTGCCATATTCTTCAACTGACTCAAAATGTGTCCCTTTAAGCACTGATTTAACTTTTGTGAAAAGATAAACGTCACAAGGTGCTAAATTGAATTGGCATGGAGGATGTTCAAGTGTAGTAATGTGATTGTTGGTCACAGAAAGTGCTGTGTGAGCAGGCGCATTGTCCTGGTGAAGAATGAAACCATTTTTCCACAGTTGCGGCCGTTTCTTTCTTAGTGATATATATGAGGTTATTGTGTACATATAGTGATATATATGAGGTTATTGTGTACATATAGTGATATATATGAGGTTATTGTGTACATATAGTGATATATATGAGGTTATTGTGTACATATAGTGATATATATGAGGTTATTGTGTACATATAGTGATATATATGAGGTTATTGTGTACATATAGTGATATATATGAGGTTATTGTGTACATATAGTGATATATATGAGGTTATTGTGTACATATAGTGATATATATGAGGTTATTGTGTACATATAGTGATATATATGAGGTTATTGTGTACATATAGTGATATATATGAGGTTATTGTGTACATATAGTGATATATATGAGGTTATTGTGTACATATAGTGATATATATGAGGTTATTGTGTACATATAGTGATATATATGAGGTTATTGTGTACATATAGTGATATATATGAGGTTATTGTGTACATATAGTGATATATATGAGGTTATTGTGTACATATAGTGATATATATGAGGTTATTGTGTACATATAGTGATATATATGAGGTTATTGTGTACATATAGTGATATATATGAGGTTATTGTGTACATATAGTGATATATATGAGGTTATTGTGTACATATAGTGATATATATGAGGTTATTGTGTACATATAGTGATATATATGAGGTTATTGTGTACATATAGTGATATATATGAGGTTATTGTGTACATATAGTGATATATATGAGGTTATTGTGTACATATAGTGATATATATGAGGTTATTGTGTACATATAGTGATATATATGAGGTTATTGTGTACATATAGTGATATATATGAGGTTATTGTGTACATATAGTGATATATATGAGGTTATTGTGTACATATAGTGATATATATGAGGTTATTGTGTACATATAGTGATATATATGAGGTTATTGTGTACATATAGTGATATATATGAGGTTATTGTGTACATATAGTGATATATATGAGGTTATTGTGTACATATAGTGATATATATGAGGTTATTGTGTACATATAGTGATATATATGAGGTTATTGTGTACATATAGTGATATATATGAGGTTATTGTGTACATATAGTGATATATATGAGGTTATTGTGTACATATAGTGATATATATGAGGTTATTGTGTACATATAGTGATATATATGAGGTTATTGTGTACATATAGTGATATATATGAGGTTATTGTGTACATATAGTGATATATATGAGGTTATTGTGTACATATAGTGATATATATGAGGTTATTGTGTACATATAGTGATATATATGAGGTTATTGTGTACATATAGTGATATATATGAGGTTATTGTGTACATATAGTGATATATATGAGGTTATTGTGTACATATAGTGATATATATGAGGTTATTGTGTACATATAGTGATATATATGAGGTTATTGTGTACATATAGTGATATATATGAGGTTATTGTGTACATATAGTGATATATATGAGGTTATTGTGTACATATAGTGATATATATGAGGTTATTGTGTACATATAGTGATATATATGAGGTTATTGTGTACATATAGTGATATATATGAGGTTATTGTGTACATATAGTGATATATATGAGGTTATTGTGTACATATAGTGATATATATGAGGTTATTGTGTACATATAGTGATATATATGAGGTTATTGTGTACATATAGTGATATATATGAGGTTATTGTGTACATATAGTGATATATATGAGGTTATTGTGTACATATAGTGATATATATGAGGTTATTGTGTACATATAGTGATATATATGAGGTTATTGTGTACATATAGTGATATATATGAGGTTATTGTGTACATATAGTGATATATATGAGGTTATTGTGTACATATAGTGATATATATGAGGTTATTGTGTACATATAGTGATATATATGAGGTTATTGTGTACATATAGTGATATATATGAGGTTATTGTGTACATATAGTGATATATATGAGGTTATTGTGTACATATAGTGATATATATGAGGTTATTGTGTACATATAGTGATATATATGAGGTTATTGTGTACATATAGTGATATATATGAGGTTATTGTGTACATATAGTGATATATATGAGGTTATTGTGTACATATAGTGATATATATGAGGTTATTGTGTACATATAGTGATATATATGAGGTTATTGTGTACATATAGTGATATATATGAGGTTATTGTGTACATATAGTGATATATATGAGGTTATTGTGTACATATAGTGATATATATGAGGTTATTGTGTACATATAGTGATATATATGAGGTTATTGTGTACATATAGTGATATATATGAGGTTATTGTGTACATATAGTGATATATATGAGGTTATTGTGTACATATAGTGATATATATGAGGTTATTGTGTACATATAGTGATATATATGAGGTTATTGTGTACATATAGTGATATATATGAGGTTATTGTGTACATATAGTGATATATATGAGGTTATTGTGTACATATAGTGATATATATGAGGTTATTGTGTACATATAGTGATATATATGAGGTTATTGTGTACATATAGTGATATATATGAGGTTATTGTGTACATATAGTGATATATATGAGGTTATTGTGTACATATAGTGATATATATGAGGTTATTGTGTACATATAGTGATATATATGAGGTTATTGTGTACATATAGTGATATATATGAGGTTATTGTGTACATATAGTGATATATATGAGGTTATTGTGTACATATAGTGATATATATGAGGTTATTGTGTACATATAGTGATATATATGAGGTTATTGTGTACATATAGTGATATATATGAGGTTATTGTGTACATATAGTGATATATATGAGGTTATTGTGTACATATAGTGATATATATGAGGTTATTGTGTACATATAGTGATATATATGAGGTTATTGTGTACATATAGTGATATATATGAGGTTATTGTGTACATATAGTGATATATATGAGGTTATTGTGTACATATAGTGATATATATGAGGTTATTGTGTACATATAGTGATATATATGAGGTTATTGTGTACATATAGTGATATATATGAGGTTATTGTGTACATATAGTGATATATATGAGGTTATTGTGTACATATAGTGATATATATGAGGTTATTGTGTACATATAGTGATATATATGAGGTTATTGTGTACATATAGTGATATATATGAGGTTATTGTGTACATATAGTGATATATATGAGGTTATTGTGTACATATAGTGATATATATGAGGTTATTGTGTACATATAGTGATATATATGAGGTTATTGTGTACATATAGTGATATATATGAGGTTATTGTGTACATATAGTGATATATATGAGGTTATTGTGTACATATAGTGATATATATGAGGTTATTGTGTACATATAGTGATATATATGAGGTTATTGTGTACATATAGTGATATATATGAGGTTATTGTGTACATATAGTGATATATATGAGGTTATTGTGTACATATAGTGATATATATGAGGTTATTGTGTACATATAGTGATATATATGAGGTTATTGTGTACATATAGTGATATATATGAGGTTATTGTGTACATATAGTGATATATATGAGGTTATTGTGTACATATAGTGATATATATGAGGTTATTGTGTACATATAGTGATATATATGAGGTTATTGTGTACATATAGTGATATATATGAGGTTATTGTGTACATATAGTGATATATATGAGGTTATTGTGTACATATAGTGATATATATGAGGTTATTGTGTACATATAGTGATATATATGAGGTTATTGTGTACATATAGTGATATATATGAGGTTATTGTGTACATATAGTGATATATATGAGGTTATTGTGTACATATAGTGATATATATGAGGTTATTGTGTACATATAGTGATATATATGAGGTTATTGTGTACATATAGTGATATATATGAGGTTATTGTGTACATATAGTGATATATATGAGGTTATTGTGTACATATAGTGATATATATGAGGTTATTGTGTACATATAGTGATATATATGAGGTTATTGTGTACATATAGTGATATATATGAGGTTATTGTGTACATATAGTGATATATATGAGGTTATTGTGTACATATAGTGATATATATGAGGTTATTGTGTACATATAGTGATATATATGAGGTTATTGTGTACATATAGTGATATATATGAGGTTATTGTGTACATATAGTGATATATATGAGGTTATTGTGTACATATAGTGATATATATGAGGTTATTGTGTACATATAGTGATATATATGAGGTTATTGTGTACATATAGTGATATATATGAGGTTATTGTGTACATATAGTGATATATATGAGGTTATTGTGTACATATAGTGATATATATGAGGTTATTGTGTACATATAGTGATATATATGAGGTTATTGTGTACATATAGTGATATATATGAGGTTATTGTGTACATATAGTGATATATATGAGGTTATTGTGTACATATAGTGATATATATGAGGTTATTGTGTACATATAGTGATATATATGAGGTTATTGTGTACATATAGTGATATATATGAGGTTATTGTGTACATATAGTGATATATATGAGGTTATTGTGTACATATAGTGATATATATGAGGTTATTGTGTACATATAGTGATATATATGAGGTTATTGTGTACATATAGTGATATATATGAGGTTATTGTGTACATATAGTGATATATATGAGGTTATTGTGTACATATAGTGATATATATGAGGTTATTGTGTACATATAGTGATATATATGAGGTTATTGTGTACATATAGTGATATATATGAGGTTATTGTGTACATATAGTGATATATATGAGGTTATTGTGTACATATAGTGATATATATGAGGTTATTGTGTACATATAGTGATATATATGAGGTTATTGTGTACATATAGTGATATATATGAGGTTATTGTGTACATATAGTGATATATATGAGGTTATTGTGTACATATAGTGATATATATGAGGTTATTGTGTACATATAGTGATATATATGAGGTTATTGTGTACATATAGTGATATATATGAGGTTATTGTGTACATATAGTGATATATATGAGGTTATTGTGTACATATAGTGATATATATGAGGTTATTGTGTACATATAGTGATATATATGAGGTTATTGTGTACATATAGTGATATATATGAGGTTATTGTGTACATATAGTGATATATATGAGGTTATTGTGTACATATAGTGATATATATGAGGTTATTGTGTACATATAGTGATATATATGAGGTTATTGTGTACATATAGTGATATATATGAGGTTATTGTGTACATATAGTGATATATATGAGGTTATTGTGTACATATAGTGATATATATGAGGTTATTGTGTACATATAGTGATATATATGAGGTTATTGTGTACATATAGTGATATATATGAGGTTATTGTGTACATATAGTGATATATATGAGGTTATTGTGTACATATAGTGATATATATGAGGTTATTGTGTACATATAGTGATATATATGAGGTTATTGTGTACATATAGTGATATATATGAGGTTATTGTGTACATATAGTGATATATATGAGGTTATTGTGTACATATAGTGATATATATGAGGTTATTGTGTACATATAGTGATATATATGAGGTTATTGTGTACATATAGTGATATATATGAGGTTATTGTGTACATATAGTGATATATATGAGGTTATTGTGTACATATAGTGATATATATGAGGTTATTGTGTACATATAGTGATATATATGAGGTTATTGTGTACATATAGTGATATATATGAGGTTATTGTGTACATATAGTGATATATATGAGGTTATTGTGTACATATAGTGATATATATGAGGTTATTGTGTACATATAGTGATATATATGAGGTTATTGTGTACATATAGTGATATATATGAGGTTATTGTGTACATATAGTGATATATATGAGGTTATTGTGTACATATAGTGATATATATGAGGTTATTGTGTACATATAGTGATATATATGAGGTTATTGTGTACATATAGTGATATATATGAGGTTATTGTGTACATATAGTGATATATATGAGGTTATTGTGTACATATAGTGATATATATGAGGTTATTGTGTACATATAGTGATATATATGAGGTTATTGTGTACATATAGTGATATATATGAGGTTATTGTGTACATATAGTGATATATATGAGGTTATTGTGTACATATAGTGATATATATGAGGTTATTGTGTACATATAGTGATATATATGAGGTTATTGTGTACATATAGTGATATATATGAGGTTATTGTGTACATATAGTGATATATATGAGGTTATTGTGTACATATAGTGATATATATGAGGTTATTGTGTACATATAGTGATATATATGAGGTTATTGTGTACATATAGTGATATATATGAGGTTATTGTGTACATATAGTGATATATATGAGGTTATTGTGTACATATAGTGATATATATGAGGTTATTGTGTACATATAGTGATATATATGAGGTTATTGTGTACATATAGTGATATATATGAGGTTATTGTGTACATATAGTGATATATATGAGGTTATTGTGTACATATAGTGATATATATGAGGTTATTGTGTACATATAGTGATATATATGAGGTTATTGTGTACATATAGTGATATATATGAGGTTATTGTGTACATATAGTGATATATATGAGGTTATTGTGTACATATAGTGATATATATGAGGTTATTGTGTACATATAGTGATATATATGAGGTTATTGTGTACATATAGTGATATATATGAGGTTATTGTGTACATATAGTGATATATATGAGGTTATTGTGTACATATAGTGATATATATGAGGTTATTGTGTACATATAGTGATATATATGAGGTTATTGTGTACATATAGTGATATATATGAGGTTATTGTGTACATATAGTGATATATATGAGGTTATTGTGTACATATAGTGATATATATGAGGTTATTGTGTACATATAGTGATATATATGAGGTTATTGTGTACATATAGTGATATATATGAGGTTATTGTGTACATATAGTGATATATATGAGGTTATTGTGTACATATAGTGATATATATGAGGTTATTGTGTACATATAGTGATATATATGAGGTTATTGTGTACATATAGTGATATATATGAGGTTATTGTGTACATATAGTGATATATATGAGGTTATTGTGTACATATAGTGATATATATGAGGTTATTGTGTACATATAATGATATATATGAGGTTATTGTGTACATATAATGATATATATGAGGTTATTGTGTACATATAGTGATATATATGAGGTTATTGTGTACATATAATGATATATATGAGGTTATTGTGTACATATAGTGATATATGAGGTTATTGTGTACATATAATAATGTATATGAGGTTATTGTATACATATGGTGATATATATGAGGTTATTGTGTACATATAATGATATATATGAGTTATTGTATACATATAATGATATATATGAGGTTATTGTGTACATATAGTGATATATATGAGGTTATTGTGTACATATAATGATGTATATGAGGTTATTGTGTACATATAGTGATATATATGAGTTATTGTATACATATAATGATATATATGAGGTTATTGTGTACATATAATGATATATCTCTTGTCCTCTGCTTATAATGAATACAGAGATGAAGATTATAGGGTGAGGGGAAGGATTGGGCTGTTACTATCCCTGATTGAGCTTTAGTCACTGTAACGTGTAGCCGCTGAGTGTTATCTGTCCGCCTGGTGGCTGGGGACACAGAATGAATAACGTTTCGTTGAGCATTGTTTAGAGCAATGGCTGCCGCTACTGCCTGTTACAGTGGAATAAAACTCCTAATGACCAAACGCTAATCAAGCCTATGACGTGTGTCTTGTACTAAGGTTCAAGAGTTTGAGCAAGTGAATGGCAAGTACAGCACTCCCGATATGGTGCTTGAGGGCGCGGAGAATAAGAAATGTTTCGACATGGTTTCATCGGACCCCACCACACCGATCCCTGCGAGCCCAGCCCCCCCACAGCCGGGCGCAGCAACAACGACAGGTACACTACAAAATATCAAGCAGCACCTCAGTATATGACCAGTGCCCATGCACCCACTGTAACCACACCCCAGTCTCTCCGGCTCTCCCACTCTCTCTGGTAATCTCTCATCGTCCTCTCGCTCTACTACTGCACCTTCTGTCTCATCTGCTGCACCCACAGGCTGCTTCCTCCGCCCAGTTTCCTGGTGTGCATTCTACTATACACAGACCCTATACCTCACCTACTGCTTGCTTATCCGGCACTGTCCTGATGGCTTTACCGTGGCATTAGCCGTGGCTTCCTGGTGTTATGATGTTATGTGTAGACCACTTTGTAACTATGGGTCTGATCCAGAGATAAGCAGGAAATATCTTTCCTGACTCCCGCGTCCATAGAGTTACCTCATCCGGGCGTATCTTTGTGTGGATAATGCCGCTTTGTACACTCCGCCCATACTGCCCTAATTACATGCCACCCCCACCCACTTTCTTAACTTCCTTTTTACTGAGTACTCTCCCCACCACTTTTCTGAACTTCCTGCTCACGGAGTAGTGGCACGTCCCTTCCTTATGGATCCTATTAGGAGATAAGCTACGCATGTAACGGGTTTCCCAGTGTAACACCTGGACGGCGCGTGCGCAAATCACAAAGAAAACGCCAGGATACGCATACGGCCTGCGCATATTTAGGTACTTAAGTGTGAATCCGTTACTTTGATTTGCATGGTGTGTAATGCTGTAACACAGATCTCTTCATGGTGGAATCTGTTATCCCGTTGCAGAAAAAGGGGAATTGCAGGGGACGCTGAGCGAGGAGAACGATAACGCGGAGCAGAAGACTAAACCTCATATAGAGGCCCAGGTAAAACAACAAGCTACTCGTTAAATGGCTGCACCCATCCTATTACTGATCATGCATTTTGTTCCTCGTTGGAGATATTATAGAACTAGGAGAAGTGTCCGGCGTCGCCCGTGTTTAAATCTTCATGTTATTAAGTTATCCCCAACTTTCCTTCCGGTTCAGTTTTACAATAATTTTTACATTGTTTATAACATCATTTAACGTCATGTAACATAAACTCCACCTCTTTTTGTTTAAACTCTGCCCACACTTGACCTTATCTGTTCAAACCACACCCTCTTTCCCATAAGCCCCATCCCTTTTTTGGACCACCAATCGGGGCAGTTCCTCCCAAATCAGGATGGTATGGATAACGTGTGGTTAGTGCCATACTCACCACAAACAGGAGGTCCGACCGGTACCCTATCACGTCATGTAAACTCCACCTCTTTTTGTTTAAACTCTGCCCACACTTGACCTTATCTGTTCAAACCACACCCTCTTTCCCATAAGCCCCATCCCTTTTTTGGACCACCAATCGGGGCAGTTCAGTTCAAATCAGGATGGTATGGATAACGTGTGGTTAGTGCCATACTCACCACAAACAGGAGGTCCGACCGGTACCCTATCCCCC
>WWET01000107.1:591370-606605 GCA_011038615.1 Limnodynastes dumerilii
ATGTAACGCTCTGCGTTAGTACGCTCAGCGCTACATCGTAGGTCTGGATCAGGCCCATTGTGAATAAATCTTTTAGGTACATCATAGCGAGTTGTTGCACATTATTTGACCTTTGAGCATGGTCTCTACTGTATTTGTTGTGCGCAGCTCCCAGCATGCTTTGCTTGTGAGGGTCTGTAGCGACCATGCTGCTGCTCAGCACAATCTGTATGAATTAATCAGCAGCTGCTTTTCTATATCAGGGATAAGTCAGTAAGTGGATGCGTGTCTGATGGAGGTTATAGGGAATATCAATGTTATTTAATAGAAGCATAATGTCTGTCATCACACATCCAAAATACAGATCCTTTTCTATCCAATTTAGCGTCTGAAGCGCTTCAAGAGGAAGCCGATAAAACGGGACTGAGCATCGCACAGAATAAAGTGGAAGAAAAGGAGCCAAAATCAGGTACAACAACAAATCCGTTATCAGACCTCCATTCAGCACAGTCCCGGAAGACACTTTGAGCTTTAAGGGATACACTGTAGCTGGTATTAATGAAGAAACTGGAACTACGATGAAACACTAGAACTTTCTGTAGAATTATTTTCATTGACAAAATAATGAGGTTTTTTAAAATAATTTTTTTATCATATTTGTAAAGAAGAACAGATGCCGACCTTGGACTTGACTTGGATCTTGTGGCCTTGATTGGCCGATGTTGCATAGCCGCAGTTTAATATTTAGATTTTCTCTTTTTGCAGAGGAGGAAAACAAGCCGGAAGACAAGGAAGAATGTGTCGCCCAACAGAACGGGGAAACCTGCGTCAAGCAAGAAGAGGACGAAGGGAAGAGAGAGGATATTGCCAAATACAAATTTATGTTCAATATTGCAGATGGGGGGTTTACAGGTATGTGCTATAACATGAGGGCCACAAAGACGATCTAGCAATGAAACAGCTAATTAGACTGTGGAAAGTAACCACCTCCCCTCTGGATTCCCTTTAACTGAATTACTGGAGCTGCTGCCTTTGCTAAGCGGTGTTGCGATCATTAACAGTGTATTGATCAACCAGCAAGAAGGCTTTAAACTGAATGTAATAATATAATAATGCAATAATCTGATACCTTCATGGCCGGTGTATAGATCATCTCAAAGCTTCTTACAAAATATTTCAATTTCTGATTAAATACTTAGCAAATTCAATGTATTCATTTAAAGAAAAGGCATGATAATTTTGCAAGCTGCTCTTCTACAAATCAGGATTTCATTTGCAAAATCTCTCTGGAGGGAAAATATACATGGCTGACATACAGTTTGTCACATGATGAAGAGGGGCAGGGGGTTCTTAGCATCTATGCTCATAACGTTGTGTGTCATGTGACACATTACTAGTATTGGCCCATATTCAGACCTCCATCTTCCGTCCGTAACTAACCGATTGAAGTTACTGGGCATGCGTAGTAATAATTGAATGCGTTTCGCTACGTAGATTGCGTACAATAATTACTACGCATGCCCAGTAACTTCCATCGGTTAGTTACGGAGGTACGGCCACAGAAGACGGAGGTCTGAATACGGGCCGTTGTGAGGACCTATCCTTTGTGTGGCCTATTGGGAGGATGCTCAGAGTTCTTGCTATTTATTATTTCAGAGCTTCATACATTATGGCAGAATGAGGAGAGAGCCGCGGTGACGTCTAACAAGATATATGAAATATGGCACCGGAGACACGATTACTGGCTGCTCGCAGGCATCGTCACGTATCCTTCATTGTAGAGACGAGTAACTGGTTCCTGCAGTGTTGGGGAATACACTGGGCCGGATCCCATAACAGGACAGGTTTTCAGATAACCCGGCTCCCAGTCCCTTTGACCCTCTGTCTGCAGCGTAAGCTCCTATGCTCCTTACTGGTCTATGGTAACATTAGTTTCTGTCTGTATTATAGTATCTGTATATTATTACAGACCAGCGGCTCTCTCTCTGATAAAATGGCATCTATTCACAAAGCCATAAGACGGTCACTACAGCGACAGTAACACGTAGCGACAGTAACACGTAGCGACAGTAACACGTAGCGACAGTAACACGTAGCGACAGTAACACGTAGCGACACAGTAACACGTAGCGACAGTAACACGTAATGACAGTAACACGTAGCGACAGTAACACGTAATGACAGTAACACGTAGCGACAGTAACACGTAATGACAGTAACACGTAGCGACAGTAACACGTAATGACAGTAACACGTAGCGACAGTAACACGTAATGACAGTAACACGTAGCGACAGTAACACGTAATGACAGTAACACGTAGCGACAGTAACACGTAATGACAGTAACACGTAGCGACAGTAACACGTAATGACAGTAACACGTAGCGACAGTAACACGTAATGACAGTAACACGTAGCGACAGTAACACGTAATGACAGTAACACGTAGCGACAGTAACACGTAATGACAGTAACACGTAGCGACAGTAACACGTAATGACAGTAACACGTAGCGACAGTAACACGTAATGACAGTAACACGTAGCGACAGTAACACGTAATGACAGTAACACGTAGCGACAGTAACACGTAATGACAGTAACACGTAGCGACAGTAACACGTAATGACAGTAACACGTAGCGACAGTAACACGTAATGACAGTAACACGTAGCGACAGTAACACGTAATGACAGTAACACGTAGCGACAGTAACACGTAATGACAGTAACACGTAGCGACAGTAACACGTAATGACAGTAACACGTAGCGACAGTAACACGTAATGACAGTAACACGTAGCGACAGTAACACGTAATGACAGTAACACGTAGCGACAGTAACACGTAATGACAGTAACACGTAGCGACAGTAACACGTAATGACAGTAACACGTAGCGACAGTAACACGTAATGACAGTAACACGTAGCGACAGTAACACGTAATGACAGTAACACGTAGCGACAGTAACACGTAATGACAGTAACACGTAGCGACAGTAACACGTAATGACAGTAACACGTAGCGACAGTAACACGTAATGACAGTAACACGTAGCGACAGTAACACGTAATGACAGTAACACGTAGCGACAGTAACACGTAATGACAGTAACACGTAGCGACAGTAACACGTAATGACAGTAACACGTAGCGACAGTAACACGTAATGACAGTAACACGTAGCGACAGTAACACGTAATGACAGTAACACGTAGCGACAGTAACACGTAGTGACAGTAACACGTAATGACAGTCCACGCTGTATCCTCTCCCCGATCTGTCCACGCTGTATCCTCTCCCTGATCTGTCCACGCTGTATCCTCTCCCCGATCTGTCCACGCTGTATCCTCTCCCCGATCTGTCCACGCTGTATCCTCTCACTGATCTGTCCATGCTGTATCCTCTCCCCGATCTGTCCACGCTGTATCCTCTCACTGATCTGTCCACGCTGTATCGAGGGGGGGGGGTCTGGATCATGTCTGAGAACCCAACCTTAGCTGGTCCGCACGCATAAGTGTAAACGTGCGCACAAGACAATCGTGTGTAAAGGCTAAGCCCAGCCCTTGCTGTGTGATTTAAATAGGAAGCCCCGCCCACCATGCCTAGATACTACACACGGGGGGTCTGGCACATCTCACGTAAGCTCTGGAGACCTGGAAACCCGTTCTGCATGTCCAGGACCTCTGTGACATCCATCCTAAACTGACAGCTGTCTCATATCCATCTTCTGGCCCAGCACGTGGCTGCACTCGCACCTACTTCCCACCGGGGGGCAGTGATTGTGACCTTTTCAGCATTGTCTCTGTGGGCGCAGCATAATCTCTCTTTACTGTAATGAAAGGTTATGGCCCCCGCTGAAGCTCTGTGTAATGTGATGTATTTCCCCCTCTCCTCCTGTGGTGTGCAGATGAATCCTCGTCTCGCTAATGATGTGTCCTGCGTCTGCCTGTTCTGCTCCTTAACGTGTAGCCTTAGACACGGCTATGCCCGATGGCAGGATATTCAGAACGACCCTCGCTATTTAATACTGAATGAGCCATTCAAGTCTGAGATACACAAAGGAAACTACCTGGAAATGAAGAACAAGTTCCTCGCTCGCAGATTTAAGGTTTTCTATTAGTACCTCTTACATTCATAGACATTATCAGTGATTGGAACCGGTGGCGTTTCTGAACATGTGATTTGTGCTCGCAAGAAAATATATGTATTATACATAATAACCTAGAAGTTACTCTTCATAGACTCTCAATGTAGTAATGTCCCCAACTCACCTGGTTATATCACTGTAATATGTTCAGGTCACATGATTATGCTACACAGTAATGTCTCCAGATCACACGATTATGCTACATAGTAATGTCCCCAAGTCACCTGGTTATATCACTGTAATGTCTTCAGGTCACATGATTATGCCACACAGTAATGTCCCCAGATCACATGATTATGCTACATAGTAATGTCCCCAAGTCACCTGGTTATATCACTGTAACGTCTGCAGGTCACATGATTATGCCACATAGTAATGTCCCCAAGTCACCTGGTTATATTACTGTAATGTCTTCAGGTCACATGATTATGCCACATAGTAATGTCCCCAAGTCACCTGGTTATATCACTGTAATGTCTGCAGGTCACATGATTATGCCACATAGTAATGTCCCCAAATCACCTGGTTATATCACTGTAATGTCTGCAGGTCACATGATTATGCCACATAGTAATGTCCCCAAGTCACCTGGTTATATCACACTGTAATATCTTCAGGTCACATGCTTATGCCACATAGTAATGTCCCCAAGTCACCTGGTTATATCACACTGTAATATCTTCAGGTCACCTGCTTATGCCACATAGTAATATCACCAGGTCACATGATTATGCCACACAGTGATATCCCTAGATCATATGTTTATGCCACACCATAATGTCCTCAGGTTACATAATTAAGCCACATCGTAATGTCCCCAGTTCGCATGTTTATACGACTCCATGCTGTCCCCGGGTCACATGATTATGCCACACAGTAACGTCCCAAGTCACATGACGCAAGACGCTAGTGACTCTTCTTTCTTTGCTTATAGCAAGGGAGATCAGCTCGTCCTTTGTTTGAATTAATCAGAGCTGTTCTGAGCATTCAAAGGATCTGATTAGCTCCTGGTTGTATGATGTTAAAAAGAAAACAAAAAACAAAAGAATATAAAATGACATGAAATGAGTAGACGTGTAAATTATTATTATTTATTATTATGGCCTTGGTAAAATCCCTGCAGTCTGTGCACACACCTGTGACTTAGAGAGATCTTCCCGCGTGTGTCCCCAGCTTCTGGAGCAGGCCTTAGTGATTGAGGAGCAGCTGAGGAGAGCGGCATATCTGAACATGACCCAGGATCCCAACCACCCAGCCATGGCCCTGAACGCGCGACTAGCAGAAGTGGAATGTCTGGCTGAGAGCCATCAGCACCTCTCCAAAGAGTCCCTGGCAGGGAACAAGCCTGCCAACGCTGTACTACACAAAGGTTTGTGACCCTTGTCTCACCCGCTCCTGCCCCCTACCCGGGAACCCTTACCCAGCGTTTGTGTCTCTGAGCTGTCATTATACAGACTGCAAATAAATGTGTTTCCCTAAACAATGGGTGTAGACTGTTATATAACATTATTCATTCTAAACGTTCTCTCTCACATCGTACAGCCGTGAATGGGGTGTTAACATATTGTCGCGAGATCGGTGGGTTGTGTTGCTGTTTCCAAGGGCAACCAAAGGCAATCTCCTTTAAAAAGCAGCACAGAGGAGCACAGCAACCCATTATTTCATGCAAGTCATGTGGATTATTTTCACACTGCAAAACACAAAGCATAAAAATTAACGTCTGGCCACTATATAATACTGAGCCCTAAAGAGTGAGGGGGCCTTCTGTCTTACTCGCTGGCACCCCATAATAGAGTGTACAGCCTGCCAGCAGTGAGGCCACTGCATTAATGACTTTAGGTGAGATGAATCAGTCTTCTTAAGCTCCCTAACACAGGTATAGTCTTCATTATCCATCTTACAGGCGGGTGAGCCAGAAGACCTGGAATAGGTCTGGTGGATGAAGCCTGTCCTACTCTCTCCATCCACAACCCCAGGAACCCTTAATGGCTTTTCAAGAAAGCTGAACACACCATGCATGATGTCATCAGGCCCCGCCCTTCCCCTGGAATTACAGGAGTGAATGACAGGGGCGGGAATTAAGGATGCGACTTGCATCAAATTGCGTCATTAAGACCCACCCCCTTGCAGACATCTATGGCTTCCCCCCGGGTTCTTCCGGAGGAAAGCTCTAAAAGTCATTAACTTTGGGATAGAACCTGGGATGTATATAGTTGCTCTTACACTGCCAACTCATTGGTTCTATCACAGCATCCATGGGAATCATTGGTGCACAAAAGGATGCAGAGCACATGGTATAGCCCTATAACCAGCCAAATGTCAAAATATTAACTTTACTCTTGGTATTAAGGTTAAGCAACCCCATAATCAATGAAAGAAACCTTTCATATCATACACGCAGAATCTTACACAAGTGTTACAAGCTATAACAATCCAAAGTAACATCATTGCAGACTGGAGCTGCATGGGGAGATTGACATATGTTATAATGAGGTTTGTCACTGGTCATCGTTACCTGAAGGACTTTCTAATCTAGACACAAATAGAGATTTGGTCTCTTTTCTCATTTGCATACAATATCCACCGGCAATACATTTAGAGTGTTATCGGTAAGAGCATTTGGAGGTTTTTATATATATATACACACACAAAATGGAGGTTGCTCAAATCAATTTATAAGTTAATATAGAGCAGGTGCTGCAAGGTATGGGGAATTCACAGATACAGAAAAGGCCATTGGTGCACAAAAGGATGCAGAGCACATGGTATAGCCCTATAACCAGCCAAATGTCAAAATATTACCTTTACTCTTGGTATTAAGGTTAAGCAACCCCATAATCAATGAAAGAAACCTTTCATATCATACACGCAGAATCTTACACAAGTGTTACAAGCTATAACAATCCAAAGTAACATCATTGCAGACTGGAGCTGCATGGGGAGATTGACATATGTTATAATGAGGTTTGTCACTGGTCATCGTTACCTGAAGGACTTTCTAATCTAGACACAAATAGAGATTTGTTCTCTCTTCTCATTTGCATACAATATCCACCGGCAATACATTTAGAGTGTTATCGGTAAGAGCATTTGGAGGTTTTATATATATATATATATATATATATATATATACACACACACACACACACAAAGTGGAGGTTGCTCAAATCAATTTATAAGTTAATATAGAGCAGGTGCTGCAAGATATGGGAAATTCACACAGATACAGAAAAGTCACCCCAGCACTCCTGCAATTAGCCAGCAACAAATCATAACATTCTATATTTAAAATAAAAGTCAGAGAATTTGTTACATACATATACAGATATATGATACGCCACCAGCCACTTACAAGTGGTAAGTGAGTGTCTCTCTCTCTCTCTCTCACACTCTATCTCTCACTCTCTCTCTCTCTCTTTCTCCTCTCTCTCTCTATCTCTCTCTCTCTCTCTCACCCTCTTTCTCTAATCTATCTCTTAGAGTTGTAGATGGCGGTGGGATTCGAAGCGCAGAATTCTCTCTCTCTCTCATGCCATAAACATTGTTATATGTAATGTTTCGATAGAACATGGTTGTTTGGATGTACAGAAAAATAAAATCAGATGTCTGGTATGTTGAATGAAACACTGAAAGTATCTCGATGAGCCGACTGACAGTTTACCATCAGATCTGGGATTTTCATTTCCCATAACCCTCTGCTCACACCATAGATGTGACTATGTACACCCACAAAGGTGCCCCTGTTAGAGGAATGATCTGCAGAATATAATACACCTTTATGGGACCGGTGTTACCCCAGTAAATCTGCTGATGAGTTATGCCAGGACGGATAACTGCCCTATATAACCAGCAATCACTTACCTACATAAGAAATGGTATAATACAGGGAAATATAAACCCCTTAATTAGCAGCACCCTATGGGTACAGGAAAAAATTGGGACACGTGTGGAATAATGAAATGCTGGATATGATAAATTCAAGTCATGTCAAGAAACAAGATAAAGTATGCACCAAAATAAAACTTTAGAATTGTTTACAATTATTTTGGGACAAAGCAATGAAGACAATCATAAATACAATGTATGCTCGCAAATAATATAACATTTGCTGAACATTCTGTCAAACTATACACAATAGAATGAGATTTTATTGTCTAGAGTGTGTGCTAGGCTTGTTTTCACATGTGGTGTATTACAGTTTTGAACCAGTTGGAGGAGCTGTTGAGCGACATGAAAGCAGACGTAACCCGGTTGCCCTCCATGCTATCGAGGATACCGCCAGTGGCTGCTCGCCTACAGATGTCCGAGCGCAGTATCCTCAGCAGACTGACTAACCGAGGGAGTGAAAACACTGTCCAGGTCAGACCAATCAATGTTTACCATGTACCACTCAGCCAATTGCCTTGATGTATAATAAACTTGTCAGTCTGCATGGAACCAATGGCAAAATGGGTTGTGATGTCATCAGCTCCTTCTGCAAAGATAGGTTGCATTGTCATGGATATTACTTCAGCTACAAAATGGCAGCCATGTTTGCACTTGTTACCGTTCCTTATTAGACTATGATCTTCTGTAATCCCTCCCACTCAGTGTGTTAGCTCACATGAGCAGGGCCCTCCATCCTAGTGTTGTTCCCTCTTCCCCCCCCCCCCCCTCATTTCATACTCACTTGTCCCCTCTGCTACCCTTTTACCCCGTCCCCACCTGGTGGCAACCTCTCACTGCCCTCTATCCCCTCCTCCCTGATCTGCCAAGCTTGACACCTCAAATTTTGCCTTGCTGTCTGTGCTCGCTTCACTTTATTGTGTGTGTGTGATATTTTTATATTTAGATTGTACTTTGCTGTCCATCTCTACCCTGTATGTAATATTCTGTTGTCGTATTTTTTACGGCGCTGCGGACACCTTGTGGCGTCTTATAAATAAACGACAATAATTATAATAATAATAATACCACGCGCAGTTTGTGAGTCACTGGACGCAGGAACAGGTGGTCTTCCCTTGGTGTTTGGGTGACGGTGACCTCCACGGGTCCCCCTCCCTCACATACTGGCTGGAAACAGGGAATAATGCAATGATGCCCATGGAGACACTGAGGTCGCACATACCGGACAGAACACTGGTTACTTAGCAGAATATCCATCCCCTATACTGGAACTATTCTCTAAGCGATAGATCGCAGAAGCTGGCAGAATTGCACAGTGTTGTATATTTATTTAGATCATAGAATGTGACGGCAGATAGGAGTCACTCTGCCCGTCCAAGTCTTATTTTTATTTTTAACCTCATAAAGGCCCTGAATCTTCTTTGATCCTAAAGCTGGGCATACACTAGGACGATTATCATTCCCATACACCTCCTCTGCTGGGACCGATCATCCTAGCAGAAGAGGGGTGTGGGGGACATGGCTCTCTATGTTGCTGCTGTATATCTATGTACAAAGCTGCTCTGAAGTATACCTTCAAAGCTGTCAGCATAGTGCATAGATATACAGCAGCGTCTATTGCAGGGCATAGTACAGACAGGGATCAGCCGACGCCGTGCTTTACACAGCGCGGCTTTGGCTGATCCCTGTCTGTACTACTCCCTGCATTTGATGCTGCTGCATATCTGTGCACTATGCTGCTCTGACAGCTTTGAAGATACACTTCAGAGCAGCTTTAAACATAGATATACAGCAGCACCTTTCAGGAATAGGGAGACATTCCACTTGCTCCCGATTTAAGTCAAATATGTATGATATATATATCATATGGTGGATCCGCCCCCTGTGTGTATCTCGTACACATGGTGAGTGGATCCGCCCTCTGTGCGTATCTCGTACACATGGCGAACGGACCTGCCCCTGTGTGTATCTCGTACACATGGCGAGTGGATCCGCCCCCTGTGTGTGTCTCGTACACATGGCGAGTGGATCCGCCCCCTGTGTGTATCTCATACACATGGCAAGTGGATCCGCCCCCTGTGCGTATCTCGTACACATGGCGAGTGGACCCGCCCCTGTGTGGATACAGAATTCAGGATGGAGCGCTGCCTCAGACCATTGGCCGTCCAGGCTGATAGTAGACTTACGCACGGGAGGTACCACTTTATTCCTTACCAGCTTTCTTTTAGAATGTGCCTGGAGATGTACTTATGTCGTAGGTTCTGAGTGATAAAAGTAATGACTCCATCGGTGAGACATTGGGCCTGATCCAGACCTACGATGTTGCGCTGAGCGTACTAATGCTCAGCGTTACATCGATGCACTTCCCCGGTACGGCTGTTATTACACTCTGTTACGCCGGTTGAAGGCTACCCTAACTTCAGCCGGCGTAACAAGAGTGTAATTATGGCCGGACAAGAGCGTAAGTAACTAACCCTGCCCTCCTTTCCTCATTTCCCTGCCTCCCCCGCCTGCCTTCCCTAACTGTAGCCTCCTCAACCGTAACCACGCAACCGTTAGGGATGCCCGATACTGAGGAAAGAAAAACCCAAACATGCGCAATCATTACGGTGGCAGGCGTAGGTCTGACTCAGGCCCATTGTGTTGTGATCTTGTCTGGAAGAGAAAACTTTATTCTTTTTTGGTAAATCGTCGCTATTAATGAACAAATCAGTGGAAACGTCGGACTTCTATGCGCCGCTCTGGAAGGAAATCGCTTATAAAATCTATCTGTAATGTTTTTCCCTGCGGTCTGTGTGTACGTGAAATAATAACATGGATTCTGATGGAATCAAGGCCTTCGCTCGCCTCTTTACAAGATGTGTTTTTCCTCTTTAGGGAACATTCGGATCCTCGCAGATGTACAACAACTTTGGGCCAAGTTTCCGTGGGCCCGGACCAGGCAGTATCGTCAACTATAGCCAGATGCCCCTGGGGCCGTACGTAACTGGTATGTGAACATGATTTTTAGTGAAAGAGTACAAATAAAATGGGATATTTTCGATAGACTGCCGGTAAGCTCGGAGGACACTCGGCAAGCAAGATGTTTTCTCTCTTATCAATAGATTTTTAGCTGTTTGCGAGATTTACCTCTGCGGCAGTCTCCGTTTCCGAAGGAGGTAAGAGGAATCTCTGTGCTCCATACCATCTGTGCCATCTTTACAAGTGATGCCAGACGTCACATGGTGTTTCCATCGACAACAAAGCCCCAGAAGGACCATTCATTATATGTCATTAGTTGTGGATGGTACATTGGCTTTCACCATGCTGATCAGACACCTGTCCTGTTACATGCTATGCATGTCTGTTATCTTCCCCACACTCCACCTTTATGCATTGTTATGAAAGGCCACAATTTAAGACATTCCTGGGTCATACACAGGACCCGCTCAGCCACGTGCTCTATTTTACACCACGGAAAATGGTTCTGTGGTACTATTATAATAGCAACCAATCAGATTGTAGCTCTCACTTTCCTATTACCATAGAATGTCATCTGGAATCTGATTGGTTGCCATGGGCAACATCCCCACTTTTCCTTTTCTGCAGTTTAGTAAATTTAGTCCTTAGTTTTAGACATTTGGTTGCTGAGAGCAACGTCACTGATTGGCCAAAGTCAGTATTAGGAATAGGCTCTGGCCCCACTGATGGCTGAATCCGCAAAAGGGGTTTTAATGCACCAATAAATCCTTTTATCAGTGCGGATACTGATCTGTCTCTGGTTGCTGGTTACTAAAGTCGTTGTCAAAATTAAGAATTCTACAAACTAAACGTATGTTTCCATTTTTTTATATTTAAATAATGAACCAATATCATTTTGCAACCTACAGCAAGATGCATATCCCATCCTAGGTCTGTTTTGTATATCATTTGCATCTACTACTCTGTCTCCATTCTGTATATCACGACAAAGTTTTGGAAACTGTTGTACTCTCTGAGTGTCAAACGCTTTCCCTCAGTCATCCTCTTTGAACTGAAAATGGGGCACATTTTGCGAGGAATGAATTATTCGCTGGCGCATATAGTTTATAAAGCAGAAGTTACATGAAAACTCCAAAGAATGGCTGCATCATAATCAATATTCATCCAGCCTCTTAAATAATTAAGACGGAGAGAATGTTCAGGTTATACAGAAATATGCTGTAAGTGTATTGTAGATGATAACGGTATTCAATTATTCATCAATCCCACTTCTTGGCCACTCACCGTTTTCATAGACAGAGTAAAATGCAGTTACCGATACATTAAAAGCTGATGCGTAACTAAAACTACGAACGTGGCTTCATTTTATCCTCTGTCCTTTATGCCAATAAAGCTCAAATAACACAAAGGCGTGCGATGAATAAAATAGGACGTACATGGCGTGTTTCACAAATAGGGTCTCAAGCAGTTGTAGTCACAATTTGCAGTCATATTGCATATATTCACTGGCCCACTGCAGTAGCTCTTCCAATGCTCATATGATCACCATCAGTCTAATGAATCTGGAACAATCTTTACAACAGTGGATTTGGAGGAAGTTTCCCCATACAGAACTCAGCGTCAGACTGGCCGGCCCACAGCTTCCATAATGATCATAGGGGCTGATTCAGAGATGCGATTGCGAAAAGATCGCAAATATACGCATCTAATGTTAAGATCTTAGCAGGTTCCAGCCCACTGCATAAAGAGTCACTCCCCTTGCAAACAGCGGTGGATCTTAAACTTAGACCACCATTGACTAGCCCTAACTCTGCGCTGGCAGTTGAGATCTTAAGTGACATAGTAGCGTATATTTAAGATCCCAAGTGTCAGCCCGCGCAAAGCCACGAGCAAAGCCGCAATATCCAAATTACACCCGATGGTCAAAACGAAATATCTGTAACTAATAGAACTATGAAACAATCATTATACATGATAAAGAAGCCATTGTAGTGTAGAATATGACTATAGAAGCCTTTTTATGATTGGATGCATAAACGTACATTACCTATGATAAGGGGGCCACCGGCTTAGCAAATCACCATTTTATACAATGGAAATATCACTGCGATTACTATTTTTTTTCCTTTCCACTCTAAAGAAGTTTTTATGTCAGATACTTTCAATTAGGATTTGCAGATTTCAGAATAATCTTTGTTCTTTTTAAATTTTGACCCAAATCAATCTTCAGAGAATGTCACAGGACTTATTTTAATGTCTTTCTAGAACTGCACCCCCTGCAGGTAGCCAGCATGTAAGGCACATTGTACAAGCTCCCTCGTGGAGAACTAAACCCCTTAGAAAGGATTGAAACCCTCCAAGATTCCATTTTTTTTCTGTTAATGTGGCTTTCAGCGGCCTTTAGAACATTAATGTAAACTTGTGCTGCTTTTGACTACCCCAGTAACAGCCTGCTTCCATGGGAGGATGTGCTGTGCCGCTAGTTGATGTGCCTTGGCTGTCAGTCAGGGGGCCTCCTCCTCTTTGTCACGGCCCGTTGTTGTTACATGACTTGAAATACTCTGAGTAATGTTACATTGCGGCTCCTCTCTGGTTCTCTCCGCAGCATCCAATGGGTTGCACTCTTGTTTCCCAGACAGGAAGTCTCTGGAGTCCCTAATGGAGGTTACGTCTTTGGAGCGCAAAGGAAGATCCCACGACATCATTTTTATCGAAGACTAAGACCCTGGCCTCGGAGCAAGGCGTGCGCAAAGACAGCCATATCCGCATTCCTGTTGTCCTACAAAACCATCTAAAGAACTTGTTTCAAAAGAAATAAAAAGGATTTCGTTTCCTTGTACGTTTTTTGCACTTTCTTATTGAAGACTTGAAGAGTTTGTCTTGTTAAAAGTTGAAATACATCTGAAAGGTGATACGATACTATTTATGTTACTTTCTTATCAGAGGAAACCGCTTTGTTGTCAAGGAACCAACTTATATGCAGCTTTTTGACTTTGTTCAATCTTTTATGCCTTTTTTTTTTGTTTTGTTTTAGAAGCTGCATGCACTTATTTGGCCCTATGGATAACATTAGCCGGTAAAACCCGTTCCTTGCAGCCATCTTCATAACTGGAGTCTTGAGCAACTTGTTTATTGCTACCACAAATAACAGATTTACTAATTCTACAAGTTTTTAGGTGTATTTTGCCAAAAAACAGAAAAAAATAGCAAGAACTGCCTATTGTGCTTGTCTGTCTGTCTACATATACTCAATAAACAAACTCCGCCCACTCACATGATATCCGTCTTTTTTGGAAATGTTCCGGATGTAACTTGTATTTTGTGTTTTTGTACATAGTGTAGATCCCTTCATATTATAGCCTAGGAAGTCTCGAGTACGCGGTAATTCTATAATAAGCTACTGTGACATTTCAGTAGAACGCTGTTTTCTTAACGGACTTGGTTATTGGCCCAATTCATCACACTCCTGTGGAACGGGAGTTAAGGAACATGAATGTGCTGTAACCATTAGCAACCGATAAGGTTCTAACTGAAGTCTTTTAGAGGAAACACGTTTCCTGGTGAACATATAGTAATTCACTAAGAAAAATAGTGTTTACTCTAAAGGTAATTAGCAATAGGTTTTGGTGGCTGAAATTTTAGGTTTCTAAATTTGTAGTAATGAATAAACCCCCCAATATACAGCATAAGGGAAATAAGCTAAGAATATACCATTCCCTCATTGTTTGGATTGTTTTATTTATTATTATTATTATTATTATTATTAATAAGATCAGGTGGGTATAAAGGGTGGAGGAAGAACACTCTTTTCCTTGATAGGTTGGGAACGTGATGATGTGGAAGACCATTATAAGGATATATTTACGGCTGGTGCCGTCACAGTGTTTTGCAGTTGGTGATGGAAGACACAGTGATGGTGATTGGTAGGTGGATGTGACCTAGAAATTTGTTATTCCTGAACAGGACCAAGGTCCCTCTCCGGGGCAGCTGTATATCGGCTCTGACATTAGATCTGGTTCTGATTGTCTCGTATAAACCAGGTGAGTAATACTGGAAATGCCCCAAAAGCCGAGCACCCTCCTTCCTACCCAGACGTCCGAATCCTCCCTATTTTACCTGACAATGGTGCAGTTTGCTGTTGGAATTTGTTGTGTGGCCTCAGTTCACCTGCAAGTCAGTCTGGGTCTAGGAGGAAAGCAGGATTAGATTTGGAGTTTTGATTTTGGTATTTCTGCTGAATTGGAGCTTTTCCCGAGTGCA
>WWET01000107.1:632951-647320 GCA_011038615.1 Limnodynastes dumerilii
CCTGACCCTAACCCTCCCTCCCCTGCAGCCTGACCCTAACCCTCCCTTCCTGGCAGCCTGACCCTAACCCTCCCTTCCTGGCAGCCTGACCCTAACCCTCCCTTCCTGCACAAATAACTTACTCACCTGTGCCTGGTCTGGCGAGCAGCGGTGGAGGTGCGGCGGAGGGATATCGCGCATTGCGAAAGTGAATGGGTGAAGTAGGCTGAACGGCATACTCACACATTCATAAAAAAAAAGTAGAAAAAGGTAAGTATTCGAAAATGGGACACCCGAAAAGTTACTTTCGGATGTCCCATTTTCGGCAATAAGATTTTCTTAGCGGGGAGTGTAACCGAACTAGATGCAGAAATGCGTAATTAACAGTCAGAAGACAAACCTAATAAGAAGCTCCAAACCTGTATTTAGCACCACATTACAACACAATACACACGTTCCATGGCTGTAATAGCTTCCATAGATGTTACTGGACCTACACTCTCTCAGTATAGTGACTCTATAGTACATATTATAGACGTACTATTGTTCCCATGATGCCTGTGTAGAGGATGGAAATTTAAATACAAAACAAACCTAGACAGACTAACGCATGATAGACACATAGGGCCTGATCCAGAGCAACGACCGCTAGAGAACGTATGCGAAAATTCGGGGGAAAATTCGCAACGCGCATGCCCAGTATGACAGCTTCCGGTCGCCCGAGCGTCATGAGCGAATAGCGGGCGTATTGTGAGCGTATTTTTCGCTCGCGGGGCGTACGTTCAGTACGATGGTCGGCTGGGCGCCCGTTTTACTACAGGGAGGCGGGGATAGCCATTTAAATTGTACAGTATGGGCGTGCTAAGCCCGTACGCTCAGCGTATTTTCTGCGAATTTTCGTACGGCCGACGGGCGTCCCCAGTGTAGGGTATAGCCGCCGTAAGCAGGGACTTTACTATGGGAGTGTTAGGGGCGTGTAGGTTGATACGCCCGAGCGAACGTTCGCATTCGCCCGTCGTGCGAATTTTCGTAGCGCTGGATCAGGCCCATGGTCACACCAATCTTTTTTGTTGTCCCATGCTGCTAGAAATAAATTTAAATAACTTGGGGCTACATAGTTATAGCCAGGTACAGGAGGTTTATTTACACCGATAAAGAAGTATTAGAGCAATGGACAACACTGACACTGGAACAGATTGGCCAATCCACAGGAGCAATACAACGGAAGCCGTGACGTCTAGAAGACCAGGGCAAAATGTGTCTCTTCAGGTGTTGTAAAACAAGCGTCCCAGCATGCTTTACCTGCACAGGCATAGCGGATACCTGACAATGCATGCTGAGACTAGTAGTTCCATGACAACTGGAGAGCCCCAGGCTGGCCAGGCCTGTTCTAGAAAGTATAGACCATAACATCTGCAGATAAAGGTCTGGATTCACAGTTACGTAGTTTTCATGTTATGTAAATTGGTTTACGCTATCTACGTACCATTCTGCAATACGCAATCTATGTACAGAAATGGCACGCAGATAGCGGTAATTAGACACTACACATGCGTAGTAGCTCTATGCTTAAAACGACGTGACAGTGAATCCGGACCAAAGACTCTAGAGAAAAGGGACCGTGATGAGAGGATATCAAAACAATGTCCTACAGATGTGAGAGAGGCCTTGGCCATAGCGAGGAAGGAATTCATTTACTGTATAATGCAATGGCGGGCAGCTCAACGCTACAATGTATGGGTAGTATTTGCTTTATTGTTATCTATTTGGTTTATTAACAGATAACACGATACTATATAGGGAAACAGAGAAAAGCTTAAAACGTTTATCCTAAGATATGGTTGAAAAATAAACCCCGATATTCCCAGCAAAGCTGGGAATAAAGATAACCCAGCTGTCATAAAGATAACCCATAAAACACACTTGGGGCAGATAGAGATAAATGCAAAGATCTGCAAGTTTTCTCCTTGCATTCTGCAAAGCAAGAGGTGCAAAAGAACTACACAGAACTGTGCATGACGAGAGATCCTGTGCTGCCTTCTATTAGAACATAAAATACTACTGAACTATGGTTGTATTTTTTTTTTTATAACTGCGATTTAGACTTTTTGAACCAAAACTATCATTTTGTGAGCACATTATAGGAGCCCCCCCCCCCCGGGCAGGGCAAGGAGCCCCCCCCCCCCAGGCAGTGGACCACCATGCTTTTACCAAGATGACAATTTACCTTTTTATTTATTTCTTTTTTACCTTCACCCCTAAACCCCTGCATGTCCCCCCAGTCCAGGACGCCTCATTCTGACATCTGGAATACATGTGGACGGTGGTAATGTGATAAAACCTCCGCTAGCATTTTATGAAGGCTGTGTAAAAGGATCTAAGTAAAATGATCCACCTCGTGTGAATATTCAATAGTGCGGGATGATTGATCGAGGAGTTTGTTATTGAGATTACATTTTGTCCTAGTTATGTAATCCACTTGTCACAGAATGAAATGGCCCTGTAATCTTATAAACTGATCTTTACTTTGTGCTGTCCACAATGCCTGTCACACAAACACACAAAACACCACAACCAACGAGAAAGCCCCCCCTCCACCACCAGAAATCACATGTATGTAATGAATAGGTCTTAGTGGTTTCTAAAACACAACCAGATCTTACAGACACCGATCCAGGTCTGTACACAAACCCAAGCACAATGCACGGGCGTACTTGCGGGCTGTACTTGCGGGGGTGGTGCGTTTCATTGAAAAGTGCACATTAAGGGCCCGATTCAGACAGCTTTGCACCTGTGTTATTTGCAATGTGAAGATAATTCCGCAAATGTTTATTTGTTGCTTCTAGGGCATGATTCAATTTGCCGTGATGACGGGATAAAGCTCGCCGTGCGCTTTTCTCCGACATTTAAGGTAGCAAAAATGTGCAGATTTTTATGCACAACTCTATGGGGTGCACATAAAAATCCACAATTAAAAATTTGCAGAATTTGCTGCACGCCACAAATAACACGGGTACGAAGCGAATTAAATCGGACCCCATGAGTCCTCCGGGTGGCATTCAGTTGCGGCACGCTACGTGCACAAAGCAGCCCAGTGCTGAGCAGCTATGTTACCCTCTATGTTGTGCTGGTGCACGGTAATACAGTGTATAAATGACTGCTAAAGTCTTATGCACTTCCCTGGACATGTGATCACACTAAATCCTAATAAAGTTTTTTCCTTATTCATATATAAAAAAAATGTCTATAGAAAAGATTTGGCAGCAAAGCAATTCAGCAGCCGCAATGACATCTATAGCAGTGTGTCTGCATCATGAACAGTATGTTCAGTAAGTGTGGGTCACAAATAGCAGATGGAGAGTCAGCTCTTTGGACTCTCTGTGAGATGGTAGTTGTGCGTTGTTAAGGATGCGCTAAGGGGTCCTTTGTGAAAATGGCCGCCCCCTGGTGGTCATGTTTATACAATAATGCTCTACTAAAGGAACCTTTAAACCAAAACAATCCACTCTTCTCCAGTTACATGATTTAGGGCGGAGCTAAGAAAGTGCAAAGGTTTTAACATTGATGTCTCTGCTTTTGCACTTGTTTGAGCACAGCTTTCCTGTACATCCTCTACCTGCGTCCACCCATACACGCCCACGTGTCACCCTTAAGAACACAAGGCGTGGCGCGCCAGTTATGTTATGGTTCTGCACACACGTCACGTGAACTGGCATCAATTAATGGTCCCATGCTACATACAAACCTCCCTCCCAGGTATAACTCTTTCCAGGGGGCAGTCCGTATGACGTCCTGGTATAGAGGATGGCGCAGTGTGGATGCATAGGGCAGACGTTGGTTTGTCTGGTTTGCCATCTGGGAAGGTTGGGACGTGTGTACATAGCGGAGGAACATAACAATCACCTGCACATTCCCTCTGTCTCTCACCGTTTATAACTAGTGAAATAAATAACCAGGGTTGTATTGAAGCACTAAAGATAAAGTGAAGTGCTTATTATATTTTAACTTTTATGTACATTATTATGTCTTATTAAATTGTGTTTTGTTATCGCAATCCACTGGCCATTTGTGTGATTCCGGTCGGCACCAGCCATCATATATTTTCTCCAGTTTTTGTATTGAAGCACAGCATTAATGGCCTCCTGCTTCCGCTGCAGAGAGACGCATCACAGGGTCTTGCCATTGGCTCAGTCAGGAAAGCTCAGTCTTCCAGGACTGTGGGCTAGTGACGGGGCTTGGTATAGGTGTCCCCCATGTCAACATGGCTGTCCTAGGCATGTGACCCTCCCACGCCATCTGTGAAATCTGCCTGTGGTAAAGCCTCTAGATCCTAATGCTAAATGAGTGCAGGAAAGCTTAATAATCAGCACACGCAAAGCCATAAACGCTCATTAATGGAAGGAAACGCTTATGTTATGTATAGGTGGAAGGAGACCACTGACTATTCCCACAGGAGGAACATGACCCTTCTCCTAGTATCCTACTTCTGGAAAGTACAGGTGGTGCCATTTCCAAAATACATGTGTATGTATAATGCTCAGCACTACATGTATGAGTGTATGTATGTATAATGCTCAGCACTACATGTATGAGTGTATGTATGTATAATGCTCAGCACTCCATGTGTGAGTGTATGTATGTATAGTGCTCAGCACTCCATGTGTGAGTGTATGTATGTATAGCGCTCAGCACTCCATGTGTGAGTGTATGTATGTATAGCGCTCAGCACTCCATGTATGAGTGTATGTATGTATAGCGCTCAGCACTCCATGTATGAGTGTATGTATGTATAGTGCTCAGCACTCCATGTATGAGTGTATGTATGTATAGTGCTCAGCACTCCATGTATGAGTGTATGTATGCATAGCGCTCAGCACTCCATGTATGAGCGTATATATGTATAGCGCTCAGCACTCCATGTATGAGCGTATGTATGTATAGCGCTCAGCACTCCATGTATGAGTGTGTGTATAGTGCTCAGCACTCCATGTATGAGTGTATGTATGTATGTATGTATGTATAGCGCTCAGCACTCCATGTATGAGTGTATGTATGTATAGTGCTCAGCACTCCATGTATGTAGGTATATATGTTTGTTTTAAAGGGTTGGTTTATATAGTATTTACTTTAAATTGGGATGCCTAATTTTATTTATTTATTTTTTAATACTAATGTACAAATAATCCTTGACCCAAATGACTGAGCTGCTTGATAAGCATCAACCCGCTAGTTTCAAGGGAATCCAGACAGCGGTCTGTACCGCTGAGCAAGCAGATCCTTCCTTGTGGGTCCATCAGCACAATGGATGCATGAATTTTTAAATGAACGTAGGTTCTTGCCAAGTGCTACTCTGTGCAAATGACCTGCAGCTCCTAAGCGGGTGACCTAATGCCCGGGATGCCTCATTATGTGTCATTGTTGTGAAACAGCTAAGTTCCCAACATACTCTGCCATATATCAGCATTGTCTTTGCCGTTAGGCAATGCTGGGAGTTGTAGTTTCTATGGCTGATCTAGATCAATATGAAGATAGACTTGAAAAATGTCATAATTTACATGATAAATAATTATAGAGAAGAATGTAAAAGAAAACTTTCAACATTCTAAAAAAAATCAAGTGTCACGGCCAATGAGATTCTTGTGTGCTCTAGGTAAGTGATAGCTGGAGTCTGAATGGTTGCTAGGGGCAACATCTCCATTTCCTTGAAGGTTAGGGATCTGCGTTTCCTTATCATCGTCATCTTTCCGCCACCTAAACAGGGGTCCGGATTCACAGTTACGTAGTTTTCGCCTTACGTGCGCTGTTTTAAGAATTGAGCTACTAGGCATGCGTCGTAGCTTATTTATGCTATCTACGTACCATTTCTGTACCTAGATTGCCTAAGCGCGGTCTTTTGACAGAACTACAGAAATGGTACGTCGATAGCGTATGGGTATTTTGCGGTCACGTACGCTGGAAAGCGTTCACTTTGCGTGTTGCGCATGTATCAGAGCGCCGCAAGTAGAAGGCCATCCGCATGTTTCAACCCAGAAGCTCTAGGTCAGGACGCAGGCCTTGGGACTCTCTGTGAGATGGTAGTTGTGTGTTGTCAAGGATGCGCTAACGGGTCCTTTGTGAAAATGGCCGCCCCCTGGTGGTCATGTTTATACAATAATGCTCTACTAAAGGAACCTTTAAACCAAAACAATCCACTCTTCTCCAGTTACATGATTTAGGGCGGAGCTAAGAAAGTCACATGACTTCTAGCGGAATCCTGGCAACGCAGATGTTACGCATCAGAACTCCTTTTGTACGACAGTCGGTTTCCATGCGATAGGTGTAATCTGCATGCCTGATTCTCATCAGAGAGGCAGGGAGGGGGGTGCACACGAAGTGGACAGCGGAAGGAAGACCTGCGTTCGGACAGACGCAGATCCGTGCAGAGGTTTAAGGCAGGGTTCTTCACACGTAGGAGTCCAGGAATCCGCACATGCGGACCCCAATTAATTCCCAATTTGATCCCAATGGTATGTGAATAGCTCTACTCGTAGCTGTCCCCTGTGACGGCCTCAGGGTGAAGCCACGGTCACTGACTGTAAATCCAATCAATGCAAATTGTACGTTAAGTAAATTCATGTAAACAGAAACCATGTGAACGATGGAATCCTGCGAAACCTTAGCCCCTCGGCATATGCCCCCTGACAGCCTATGTTATATATAGATCGTCCTGACAAAAAGCGAACAGATGTACTGAAAACACACACGTCACAGCGTCCGGGAAGTCATTATTTAGAAGCACAATGTTTGTCTCACCTCATCCGTGATCTGACCTCCAAACGTCACCCATGTTCCTTTAAGACACAGAAGGGAAAATGTCAGGAATCCTGTGTGTTTCAGCCTTGTCATACGGTCAATAGACACAGGATATACAGCAGCAGCTGCCATGGCAGATACAGACACAAGGCAAACGTTCAATACACATATATGAATAAACGTCCGAATACGGGGATCACTTAGATGGTAACCAGCTACAACATTAAATACAGCGATGCCCCCTCTAATGGAGGTTCAGGACCCTGTTCACATCTAAGAGTGAGTGAGGTGCGGACAGATCCACATCTAACTCACGCGTCCAATTTCGTAGTTCTTCTTTCCTTCTTAAGAATCAAACTACACGCAGACAATGGGCCTGATCCAGACCTACGTCGATGCGCTGTGCTTAGTAAAGCGTATCGGCAAGTACTTCCCCCGACACTCCCCCCTGTCCCAGCGTATTTACCCCTGCCTACGCCGGCTGAAGGCTTCCCTAACTACAGCCGGTGTAAGCGAGGGTAAATACACGGGGGCAGGAGCGTATTAACTAAAACCCCTCCCTCCCTCATCACACTCCTTCCCCCGCCTACCTACACTAACCTTTGCGTAGTAACGGCGAGGAACGCCCAATCAGCCGTTACCACGCTGCTACCACGGACGTCCGATCCTTTTCAGCCGATCTTACGCGTACGCCGGGCGTATTAACGCTGAGCATCGTAGGTCTGGATCAGGCCCAATGCCTCTCCCCGGCTAATCTAAATCCCTTCCACTTCTACTTAGACACTCCCCGAGGCAGCATTAGCGCGCCACCTTCTAACTAAACTACCCTGTGTGGTCTTTAAAGACCGCCCAGAGTCAATCTGCATACTGTGCATGCACAGCCTGAGCATCTTAGGTGTCAACACGGTCCTTAGTGTACAATAATCATACAGTTGCAGGAGCTGGGGTTTGGTTCTGGACATGTGAGTGACAGAGGGGAGTGATGGGGTATTCCGTGCATACAGAAAAACATCTGAGGTCTGCATCAGGCCCTTTGGTTGCTGAATTTCGCTCGTTCACAGATCTGTTATTTCTGGGACGCGTCCAGTCCCCCCGCCCCGTGCGTAGTTTCCTTCTTAAGAATCAAACTACACGCAGACAATGGGCCTGATCCAGACCTTTCTGGGACGCTGGGTGTGATTCAGAAGCACAAGCAAATCAGAACGTTTGTTTCTGAGCACGTGCAGTGCAAAATCTTGCCGTGACAGGCTACGTGATCTAGCGTCACTCACGTCTCGATTGTTCTACTGTTGCTTGTTACAAGCCTATACAGAAAACGATGCTTTACACTAAAACGTCAGTACACTGGCAAATGTAACATGGTTTCATTTATTTTATCATTATTACAGCCCCAAGAGGAGAAAATTACTTACCTAACCCGAGACAGGAGACCCTGAGGCCGGACTTTCCCAGATTCCTGAAAGAACAAGTAAGAGACAGATAATGTATAATATAATATAAAATGTACACATATCTCGGGATAAGGGAAAGACAACTGTATAATAACAGGTTATTTGTGGTATTCTTCTAAGGTGTAATTGACAATGACTTTATTTGCAAACATTTTTCCATTTAATGGTATATTTATTTTAAATAAAAACATCACTACAACCTTAAAGTTTATTTAAATAAAATTGCAATTATACATTGTGAATGGAATAGTAGTACTATATTAGTACAGGGTTCGACACGACAAATACCGGTCACCATGGCGACTAGATTGGGACCTGGGGCTGGATCCAGACCTTGTTAAGTGCATGAACTTAGATACTCAAGGGTACAACCATGTTGATTTCAATGGAAGTCAAGGTAATTGTATTCTTTGCATGCAGGGATATATCTTTGAATTGCTTACTGCACACAGATACTGACCAGCGTTACTATCACACTGTTATTTAGACTTGGGATAGGAAAATCACATCAACATGGTTTAGCCCTTGAGTAACTAAGTTCCTGCACTTAACAAGGTCTGGATCCAGCCCCTGGTGACTGGATTTAAGCGACTGTCCAGTTGGTGGTTTATATTTAGGTCAGGTCACCCTGCGTCTGCTCTCTCCCTTGCTGTAAACTACTGGGACAGAAGCCCAATTGTGTCCCTGTTGTTTCAGCAGGTGATCAACGGGTGGCAGTAGCAGCCAGAGGGCGCCACAGAGAAAATGTGCATAGAAGTTATTTAGGTGATAAAACTTGACCCCAAGCTTTTGGGTTGGCACCTAAATTCTACGAACGTTTGTTTAGCCCTGGTTAACTATGAAAGCAATTTCATTGTGGGTTTCAGTTGATGTTGTATCTGTGAAGCCGCTTACGACTGAGTTGTGGTCTATTGATAAAGCTCTGGTTCAGACAGTCAGCCTGGTTGTCGATGCTCCTCCCATTTGTATGACACTTGGTCTAGGGGCGGGGCAATGACAACTGTGGCAGGATTTAAGGCTTGTAAGATGGATCAGGAAAACAGAGCACAGAGTACTAAATCTTCTCTAATGAAAATGAACTCATTTACTACTATATATTTCCAAGACTAGAGTTCATAAATGTGTGAATTCTTAATAAAATAGATGTGACAACCCCAGAACACAAATTATTAAGTCCAGCTATTTATGGGATAACATTCACACATTTTTATCTTCTAAATCAGTGGTTTCCAAACTTTCTCAGTTTGAAGCACCCCTAAGGTCTCCATATTATTTCAAGGTAGTGGTACTAGACAGTCATGTAAGGTCCAAACAGGTTGATAAGTATAAAGGTCACTGCAAAACCACTTATAAAATCTGATGATAAACATAAATCCAAAGAAAAAATAATAATATTTGAAGTGCGTACACTGCGGAAACTGTTGTTGTAAATCATAACCAGATTATTCAGGGCAGAGCGGTGGCTCAGTGAGTAGTATTGTGTCTCACACCGCTGAGGTCATGAGTTCGATTCCTAGACCAAGCCTTATCTGTGTGGAGTTTGTATATTCTTCCCTTGTCTGTGTGGGTTTCCTCTGGTTGCCTCCCTCATGCCGAAAACATGCTGATAGGTTAAATGGCTGCTGACTAAATTAATCCTTTTGTTTGTATGTGTTAGGGACCTTAGTATGTAACTGCAAGGACTGATGTGAAAATCTAATATTCTTTGTTAAGCACTATATAACTAAGCAATAATAATAATACTTGTCATGTCACCGAAATCATATAAGCAATAGCTGCTCTGAGCACCTTCCTGCTGTGAGATTAAGACACTTAAGCCGGCCATACACTGGGATGATTACCGATCACCATCAGCACCATACACCTCTCCTGCTGGGCTGATAATCCTAGCGGAAGAGGGAGCCTTTCCGTTAACTGATTGGCTCCCTTAAAATATTAAGCGCCTGATTTAAATGTCAAACGACCAAATAATCGTAGCAGAGCATTTCTGGCGATTGAAACATGTATCTTGCCCACTGACTACAGCGATTATTGGCCCGATCACTCGTTAATTGGTTAATCAAGCTCCAATGGAAGGCCAGCTTTATTCATAGCTGTAATATATCGACATAAGATTTGTAAGACCACACAACACAACTCATGCCTATATTTTTGCATGCAATCACGCAAAATGTGACAACAGGGGACCAATTTTAAGAGGTGCTCAGAATGTATCTTCATGAGGGCATTGCTGGTGGGTACCGGTGACAAGTAACACCTTCTCCCACACACTGACCAGAAACACGGACAAATCAGTTTTTTGCAATAACAGATGCTTGTTGTTACGGTGACCCGAGTATTATACTGAATCATCAGATTACACCATCCAATCCCGTATTTCTTGCCAAGCTGCCAGAGGTTGAATGAGAGGCAAAGCTCATTCCTCTGCTTTACAAATGTTGCTCGAAGACTTTAATTATGTCCTTCAGGCATAAAACAGGAACAGATGTGCAAAGGGGTCTTCTTAGTTCTCGGACTTATCGGCAACGGAACATTTACAGCTAACAAAAATCACTCTGATATGGACGAGAACTGGGGAATCAGAGAGACATATTTTACAAGACGAGGAATCAGAGACACATATTACAAGATGGGGAATCAGAGACACATATTACAAGACAGGGGAATCAGAGACACATATTACGAGACGGGAATCAGAGACACATATTACAAGACGGGGAATCAGAGACACATATTAAAAGACAGGGGAATCAGAGACACATATTACAAGACGGGGAATCAGAGACACATATTACAAGACAAGGAATCAGAGACACATATTACAAGACGGGGGAATCAGAGACACATATTACAAGACGGGGGAATCAGAGAGACATATATTACAAGACAAGGAATCAGAGACACATATTACAAGACGGGGGGATCAGAGACACACATTACAAGACGGGGAATCAGAGACACATATTACAAGACGGGGGGATCAGAGAGACATATTACAAGACGGGGGGATCAGAGACACACATTACAAGACGGGGAATCAGAGACACATATTACAGGAACTGGGGAATCAGAGACACACATTACAAGGTATAGACACAGCAGATAAAGCACTTGTTAGCAGGAACTACCCTGTATGGTTAGACAGTTATAGTGCAGTACAGGTTATACTACAACAGAACATTCACTAAACTGCTCACAGAAATGAAAATGCTCTTCATAAAGAGCAATAAAAATACTCAATTCTCCCCTAGTAACCTGATTACATGCATAGGGACTTAATACAATTCCTGTGGACCAAATAGAAAGATAGATAGATTTTTTTTAGCAGTTCGACAAAAAGGGACATACCCTAATATATGCTACAGGAGAAACCTGAATATAGCAAGAGAGGTCATTACAGGTATTAGTGAGATGAATGTGAGGCTTGTACATGTTTCTCTGGAATGGATCTTGAAATGGTCATTTTAAAGGAATAGTTAAGGGCCGGATTCATAACCCTGTAATTTTCATCATACGTGCCTAATTTTACGATTCTAGCTACTACACATGCGTAGCAACGATTTTACACTATCTATGTAGCGTTTTTGTTTTTAAAGACCACATGTATGCAATCTATGTAACAAAACAATACGTAGATAGCGTACAATAGTAAGAGAGTAGAATAATATATATTTAAGCTACATGTAGTGGCTGACATATACACAGTGACTGTGATGTCTAATAGTCTCTAATTCCTGTGCTCTCTCTGTTACCAAGTATAGATTTGCAGAAAAATAACTAATCAATAAAAATTCTCTGGGAATCAGACATAATGAAACATTTATAAATGCAATGAATAAACAGACAATAAAAGTAATGTCTGTATCTATAGTGTGTGTTGCTGAGTATTTCCCTAGTGTTTGCAATGTGTAGTACGTGCAATGTCTATTTAAAGTCATGTAGGGCGGACAATGTTTGGGACACAGGAGATGACCCCCAGGACAAAGCATAATAATCAGATTTTTTTGGAACTTGCAGAATGAATACACAAATAATGGAATGAATGAATGACCGGTTTATGTGACCTCCGGTGTCCACCCCACCTCATACCTATACTTCATTCCCGGTTGACGCAAGCTGGATTCTGTGGGAGCCGGGACGTTCTGCACAGACAGATGGCCCAGGCTGCGGGCGACGATGGCCACGGCTCGGAATCTAGTCCGCGCTCCGAGACTCGGGCTACTGACATTTTGCCGGTTCAGGCGATCGTCCGCGCTGCGACTTTTTAAGCTGTGCTCAGAGCAAGCAAAGGAGACCTGCATGGCGGTGTCTTGTCCCCAGACGTCCTGGTATTTCACCTTCTCAGGGCATGAAAATCAAACAGAGGTTTGTTGCCTGCTGGCCAGTGACGGCACGGAAGTGAGCCTGGGCGTATTCTAGACTCTGCCGTTATTACTGGAAGGCGATAGCGATGCTAAACGGGAAGCTACGGATATTATAAATCCTTATCTTATCTCCAGAAAAGCAGGGTGACAAAGGACGGCTTTAATCTCCTTCAAAAGCAATTCCGAGCACACTCTCCGGGTCACATATTTATGTTGTTGTCATTTTCAGTAGTTGTTCCATGCGTGGAGTGGAATAAAATGCAAAAAGTGGAGCACAAACCTCCGGTGACGAGGCCTCCGATACAATCTGCTCTACTACAACCGGAGTCACGTATAGGCAGCGAAAATCCCCAGGAAAGGCAAGGAAGGAGGTCGGTGTGTGCAAGGCAAGGGTCCTGTCCTGTGGAGCATGCTGCTCTGCTCTCTCTCTCTCTCTCTCTGCTAGTTGCTGCTTCTTAGAGAGCCGAGTGACCTCTGGAGTACAGGGCTTACAGCACCTCTAGTGCCACTGCCTCATGCCTGCTTCTCTAAGTCAATTAAGTAGCCGGCCAACTGAACTGAATACACTCAGCGATTCATTATTAACGGAGGGGGGAGTGCACTGCGTCTTCTAGTGGAGGATTAGTGTAACCATTGCTATTGGACAGGAGAAGAAAACCTTTGTTAATGAAATCCCCCTAATTACCTGCTGCCGCTGTGAACTATGACAGATTATCGGCATTTACCCTGGTGCCTGATGGGTTTGCCTGGCATGTAACGTAACGCAGGGCTTGCCAGAGATAAGATAAGGCAGAAGCACCCACTTTGTATAACAACACACGAGAGGACGACAAATAGCGCAAGTTGGTAACAGTTCTCATTGTGACATCAGATGTAACCTGTCCCATGACTAACGTATAGTGCTGGCATGCATGGCAGGTGTGGTATATGACGTCTATAGCCATTGTGCCAACATTCATACACAACATTCGTTACAAAGGGTATGAATGCCATCTCAACGGGGTGAACTTGTAGACAATAAGGGCAATTATTGTCTTATTATTTTATTATTATTATTAGGTTATCCTTAGTGTTTCCGACAGATAAAACCCTAACCGTCCCCGACGTATGAAGAGAAGTCTATCTGCCGTCCTATCCAAATGAAGAGAAGTGGAACCGGCGGTGTCGAGCTTGCGAATGTCGCAACGGTAAGAGGCGCAAAGTCTCCTATTTCCCTGCATAACATAGGTAGCGCTGGCTATTTAACAAGATGGGTGCTATACAATACATAATAATCAGGACTGACAGTAGACAAACAATAATACAGACTTGGGGTTGGATTCAGACTTAAGAAGGAGTTTGAAATTAAGGACCGGCTTCAGATTTAAGAAGGTTTTCCGTGCGTTCATAATAGATAATGTAGTCATATTGTATTTAATACAAACTATGCTGTCCATCCCTGTCCTGTATGTCTGTACTGTTTATTATTATGTACTATGCTGTCCATCCTTGTCCTGTATGCCTGTACTGTATATTATTATGTACTATGCTGTCCATCCCTGTCCTGTATGCCTGTACTGAATATTATTTTGTACTATGCTGTCCATCCCTGTCCTGTATGCCTGTACTGTATATTATTATGTACTATGCTGTCCATCCCTGTCCTGTATGTCTGTACTGTATATTATTATGTACTATGCTGTCCATCCCTGTCCTGTATGCCTGTACTGAATATTATTTTGTACTATGCTGTCCATCCCTGTCCTGTATGCCTGTACTGTATATTATTATGTACTATGCTGTC
>WWET01000107.1:658602-671584 GCA_011038615.1 Limnodynastes dumerilii
CAACCCCCCCCCCCCACCCCAACCCCCCCCCACCAACCCATAAACAACCCCACCAACCCATAAACCACCCCCCAACCCATAAACCATCTACTAACCCATAAACCACCCCCACAAACCCATACATAAACCACCCACCAACCCATAAACCACCCCTACCAGCCAATAAATAAACCACCCACCAGCCCATAAACCACCCCCACAAACCCATAAATTACCCACCAGCCCATACATAAACCACCCACCAGCCTATAAACCACCCACCAACCTATAAACCACCTCCACAAACCCATAAACTACCCACTAGCCCATACATAAACCACCCACCAACCCATAAACCACCCCCAACCCATGTGAGACTCTCGTATTTTACAAAACTGTTAGACAGATTAGTTAGACTGCGACCACGTTCCATTAGACTCTGCACATCTTGCAATTACATCTTTGTGAACAGGTAGACACACTTCATGTATATGGTAATTCCTTCATAAAACCGTTACACTACTAAAAAGAAATAAAATGATAAAACGTGTATGCAGCTGTACAAGGGCTCAAATACTCGATTTCTCTGGCTGATTAGATTCTAGACTGAATGGCCAGAAACAAGAAACAGAAGAGAATACTGAGCAGCTTTTAGGTGCTGAGACTGGTATCTAAGCTCCGGATTCACAGTTACGTAGTTTTCATCTTACGTATGTTGCTTTAAGAATTGAGCTACTATGCATGCCTAGTAGCTTATTTACTCTATCTACGTACCATTTATGCTTAAGCGCAGTCGTTTTCTATATCACATCTAATACACTTATCAGCTGTCAGCAAGGAGAGTTCAGCACACAGCTAAATAAAACGTTATGTTATTGGAAGAATAAACACTGGAGACCTACAGGGTCAGATAACACCAGATGCGGCATCTATTTGATAAATAAATGATAAGCTACATACTTCTTAATAACAAGCCTTTTTATCAGTCACTAATTTGATAAGCACAACTTTCAGCTCCAAATACCTCCTTGTCAGTCAAAAATCTAATACAAAAAAAGCTGCATTATTTATAAGTTCATTTCTCTCCATTCTTAAGAGACATGCAAAATTAATGGCCTGCCAGATGTCTCGGCTGCAGCGTTACCAAAGAGTTTAGTCTTGTGTAAAGTACTCCCCCCCCCACACACACACTGTTGCACATAACAGAAGTTTATGACTTCCACCTACAACTGTGCACACTGAGGGGTATATTTACAAAGCACGATTTTGCGGAAATCGCCTAAACTCACGTGAGTTTGCAGTGAAAATGAAAATCACCGTATTCACAAAAGGTAAACTCACGTGAGTTTAGGCCTCTGGAAAATCGCCAACCCTAAAATCGCGACTGTAATTTTTTTAATGTTATAAATACAACTCACTGCATTCATAAAGGTCGCTTTGACTAACTCGCAGTCAAATCGCCATTAACTCGCCGTTTAGCAATTCGCCTTTGCCTAGAGGCGAGTTAGTGGCAATTCGCCCTGCGAGCGAGAAAAACACGTCATTCTTGTTGAAATGTGTTTTTCTGAGTGTCAAAGCCGACCACAGCATGGTTTAAAGCCTTAGCCATGCTGTGCTGATAGAACTACAAGGCTCAGCATTGCTTAGCCTTGTAGTTCTATCAGTGTCAGCATGGTAAGGCTTCTAACCATGCTGCGCTGTGTGCTCCGTGTGTTAAAAAAAAAAAATAGCGTGTTCACAAAACATACTGATAAAAAATACAATGTTTTCATGTGTAATAAACCTTTTCCCTAACTAATATTAACCCCTAATGTGTCCACTTACCTCCGGTGGTCCGGTAATGTAATGTATTGTGTGGTGTAATAAATATATTAGTCGCTAGGGGGCAGCCTTTTATTTAAATGATGACGTCAGTTACACTTTGGCTCCTGACGTCATCGCTGACGTAGCGAAAGAATGGCAGTAGGAGAAGAAGAAAGAAGAAGAGGAGGAGGAGGAGGAGCCAGACCCCGCCGTGGCAATATATGAAAAGCCAGAGGAACCGGAGCTGAACAACGGAGAGAAGACTGCAAGCAAGCCGACGCCAGAACTCCAAGCATCAGCAGTTTCTTCACATCAAGCAAGGACACGGACCACCGGAAGTAAGTGGACACATTGATCGCCCTTTGTAAATATACCCCTGAGAGTTAGATCACAGCCACAGAGATGGAACTATTTGTTCATCTTAATGCAGGAGCAGAGCTCTGTGCTAAAAATCTCTATAGAGGACAACGGTGGATGATCAGTGTGTAGTCAAATAAACAAAAAATGTAGTAAAATAACTTGTAGTGCATATAAGATTTATATTATACAAACTAAATGTACATAACAGCAGTGTCACTCTACAAATTACACAACTAAGATACACATTTGTCTTCAGATCCAGACCAGACTGCTTGCACAATCACACAATCATTAAGCAGACCAAGGAGGCAGATACAACACCCAATCCATGTACACACTGTCCAATGTTACAGCAGATACAGCACCCAATCCATGTACACACTTGTCCAATGTTACACAGATACAAATCCTAGTTACTACTCTACAATACAGACAGTGTCCTAGTCTCCGCTATACAACATCCTATAAACCACCACACAATACAGATTATATCTTAGTGACAGCCATACTATACACACCACTCCCTAGATTGTAACCTTGTAAACACTATACAATAAATTCCACATTCTTGTACCCGCAATGTAGTGAGAATGCAGTGAACTACAGAAGTAATTTTTTTTTAGACACATGTAGACTATTTAGCCTGTACAGGAAAATAAACAAAATATGTTATGTTTTTTTACATATATTTAGCAGAATCTCCAATGTTTTACCTACATTTTATTTTGTAATCAAAAGAAATATTAAGATTTGACTGAAATCAACTTTGTTCAAAAAGTGGCATATTTTCCCTGATTCCCACTGAGAAACGATGTGTAGAAGATGTGTGATTAGTAGATATTTCTGTACTCGGTGCAGACCCTCCAACGTGACTCAGTCCTTAAGGTACAAAATCCTGAGCGTCTCAAAATCAGTTGCTATGGTAACCACCTGTGTGGAACACTAAATGTTTCTCAGATTCAGTTAATTCATTAAAGACAGGTGAGAGCTCAGGAGGAGAGGGAGAGGAGGTGATAAAGTTCTGTGGAGAGAGAGGGAACACAGAGTATGAGAAGTGTAGAGAGTCATAGACCCAAGCAGTGCCACTCCTGCTGGATATGGAGCTTTCTCTGAGAGTCTGGGCATCCTGGTGATACAAAGAGACCTATCTGCATCAGAGACAATTAAGTCTATGGACCCAGAGGGAGACTGCAGCCCTTAGCGAATGGGACACTTGAGGACAGACTGCTCCTGAGACCGATGGCTGGAGAGAGGTACGTTTGTACACTAATAACTGTGTTACACCTGTCATATACCACCCTGTACACCAATCACCATGTACATCTGCCACAGACACCCAGTACACCAATCACTGTGTTACACCTGCCACAGACACCCAGTACACCAATCACTGTGTTACACCTGCCATAGACACCCAGTACACCAATCACTGTGTTACACCTGCCACAGACAGTCTGTACACTAATCACTGAGTTACACCTGTCATATACCACCCAGTACACCAATCACTGTGTTACACCTGCCATAGACACTCTGTACACCAATCACTGCATGTTGGTACTTGTAGTTTCACAGCATCTGGCAATATCTGCTCTGGAGTACAAGTAACCTACATCTCATTGAAATGATTGAATCCGTCCTCTTTCATTATCTCAGGGCCCCCCCCATATTTGGGCACATTTTCCTATATGCCACACCCCTTTTGCAGGACTGTAGGGAGGGACCGGTCCTTGGGTACGAAATGCTTCCTGATTCAACCCCTGATGGAGTCTACTCCAGTCCACATACCAGGTGACCCAGATAATGAGCCATTTACACCTCCCCTCCCGCTGAGCTATGGAGAGGGTAGCACCTTCCTTTGACTAAATGTTATAAAATGAACCCCACGTTTAACAGTGGGAAAGAACATGGACTAACTGAATTTCAATTTTTCTGTTGACTACATTGGTCCGATGGTCTCACAGCTCAGGTTATGTCTGTATGTATGAAGCTAGTGTTCATGTCTTTATGCTTGTATGTGTGAATTGTGGTTATTAGCATTTAGTGAAGCAATACAGGACTGGCACAAGGCTTCAATAATGTTTCTGCTATGAACACTCGGGGCATCTGGGCAAGGTTGTAAGGAGGCATGATACTAGATAGACAAGGACATTATTAAAATATCTTGAGGGGCTAAATGATGTATGTAGAAAATGCACCTTAATATCACTGCAAAAATATATAAACAAAAATCCTATATGTATAATGTACAGCACGTGCCAACATACAGCTCTATAATGCGGGTGCAATCCTTATACCGGCTATCTGAGGGTCGGTAGGCCGGGTCGCTTGGTTCAATTGATGCATAGCGGCAGCTAACTTACATCTAAGTTTACTTATGAACAGACTTTGATCATTCTTTGAGTACTTTGAACACCTATCAATGTTTTTCTAACATCTTGGTTACTCTCAGTCTTAGTATCCGGACTTTACTTCACCTGAACGGGATTTGTGGATTCCTGCCAGCAATACGAGTATATGGGTGCTGTGCTTATACTGTGTCTATTTGTAGAAGTGCAATCAGCACAAGCAACTTTGTTTTACTATGAATTATTGGAGTAGCAATGCTCTACTGATTAGGTTTTTAAAGGTTTTTGGTATTAATTAAATTTTGGAATCCTTTGACTAATTAAGTTTAAGTGTGTTCTAAATTAGTCTATCAGCGCTGTTCAGTGTTTTCTTGTGATACAGAACCTTGTACTGTCCATACAGATGGACATCTAAACCAGTGATACAGAACCTTGTACTGTCTATACAGATGAACATCTCTACCAGTGATACAGAACCTTGTACTGTATACAGATGGACATCTATACCAGTGATAAAGTACCTTGCATTGAGTTTTTAAAGCAGTGGTAATATTGTTATGGGGTATAGGTGTAAATGATGGCATACCAGGGGTGGCCATTTGCCAGGTTTTGGTAAACCGTGGAGCATGGGCTAATCATAGTTTTCCTTTGTGCTGCAATAATACAGCGGGTCACTCTCACTGTAGGTGCTGGTTCTGTTGGCTATATCATTTCTATGTTTTACCTCTATTAGTCATTGCTGCTTGTGTTCAGCCTTAGTTAGGAAATAGTTTTCGGTTTATTTAATAAACTATTGTGACCTATTAGATTGGCAGAACACAATGGCCTCTAGAAAACAGACCCTGCAAAAAAAGGAATGCTTTATCACTGGCAAAGTAGAGGCCTGGTATGCCGGGTTCCAGCCATGGGCACTGGTCTCACTATGCTGGGAAGAAAGCGCTACTACTACAGACATACTGGCAATGTATGCGAATGAACGAATCAAGAGATGGCTGTTGATTGGCTGGGATACATATTAAGGCCTGTGCTAAGTGCTATAATGGTTGTGCAAGAATATCATATGCATGTTCTTGTCCTATAAACAGTCTAGTGCAAACACAGACTCAAAGCGGGTAGCTTTCATGATCTGTGATCTTATGCTTTAAGAAAAAAATATCAAAGGGAATAGTAATTTCTCTCTTCCGGTAAAGTTTTTCCAACTTAAATTTCATCTGAGCCGTACACTGTCCTTGACATAATCAATGAAGAAATGCAAACAAATGCAGGGTCGCCATCTAGTGGTACAGGCTGAGATTGCAATGCATGAGAATGGCACTGTGGCACTGCAGTGGAGCACAATTTCTCTTGCGTGTAGTAATTAAATGTATTATATTTTTATTTGAGATAAATTTGTAAATTCTTAAACACGTGGTCAAACAAAAAAACTTCTATCATTGTTTATATTCATTATTGCACCAGTTAAGATTACACTTAAATACCCTACCACAGTCCTGACCAACATGTGGCTCTCCAGGTGTTTTGAAACTACAACTCCCACCATGCTTTAACTGCATAGGTGATGCCAAACAAATCATGCTGGGAGTTGTAGATTTAGAACACCTGGAGAGCCACAGGTGGGCCTCATGGTGATCCGCTGTGTAACATCTTGTGCACGCATGCAAGGGGAATGATAAAAGTGGCTTGTGTAAGTCCCCTTGCGGTCTTAGCTGTAAATCCGGCCCTTATGCTTTACACTTTGGTAGGCAGTCAGCTGATTGCACAGGGAGCATATGAATTCCTCACACATCTTAGCACTGACCACAAAGCCACTGTCCCTACCATTTCTTTATCTAGTATTAAAACTTCAGCTTTTGGTGCCCCCTGGTGACGGTTACACGGTTTAACAACCTTTTATAGGATCAAGCTGGATGATGCAGTACAACTAAATAGTTGTCGTTGTAACAATGCCCAGCCTCTTGTGTGGGGCTGGGGCTCTGACTGATGTCTGAGATAAGTCCTTGTCTAGGGGTCTTTATACTAGAAATATAATGATCCTCCTTTTCCTCGCACCTTGGTAAGGGTTCTCAATGGCATAGAGACCCCTGTGTTATGCATTTACACCAAGAGGTTCCTGCAAGGGCTAAGACAGGAAGGAGCAATGGTTTAGTACCTGTGTAAGTGACATGCATGCACAGCCTGAGTATATGCAATGCATACGTTATTTATCTGTGCAATTCCAGTAAAAGTGGCATTTATACGATCCGAACAGTAAACGTAACACAGCAATAAAAGAATCCAGACGGTAACGCTTACTCCATAACACACAGTCCATAGAGAAATATTTAGAGGCTTATACTGTATGCATGACAGACCCTCTCCTCAACACAATGTGGGGGCAGCTATTTTTTGGTGAGACTCAGCATTACACCATTAGGACTTTCTCATAAATATGTATTTATACGTAATACCAGTTACTGGAAAGAACACAAGAATTTTGAAAGCTATCTTTAAACTTTATTTTGTTTGTTTTTAGATTTGTTCTGAATCTATGCTACCAAGGCAACCACAGTCACATAATGTAGAGAACAGTAAGGATTTAGAACACCCGTATAAGAACAGTCAGCAGTGTCATCCACTGACAAGGTCTGTGTGTAATAAATACTCATCCCCCCAATTCCCAGGTCCATCTAGTTGCTATGGGATACAAGACCATTGTGCAGTACTAGCATATACCATAGCCACAGATATAATTTTGCTGCTCCTGTTAGGCACAGAAGGGAGACCCTGCAGAAATGGAGTATACATGTAAAACACACACGTGGCTGAAATAGACCTAGAATACAGCTTAAAAACCCATCATAAATAGTATTTCCTATGAGTGATAGACAAATGCTTGAACATTTTAATATGGAAGACACGTCTAGGGTGCTGGGCAGAAAACCTGACCTGTAGGAATAACTTTAATACACTCTATATGAGAGGTGCCTTGTATTGTGACAGAATCATGAAACACTGTATTACATTCCAAAACCTTAGATAATAATTAAAATTTTCACTTCCTTCATGTTGCTATTAGAAGAGAGTAGTAGTAATGTGCGGCCTCACCATATATAACTTGGAGCAGAGAAGAGCAACTAAAATGGTACATGGCTTGTCACACACCATACAGAGAAACACTAGAGGAAGTAATCATATATAGCTTGGAGCAGAGAAGGGCCAGGGGGATATGATGGCACCTTTCACATATATTAAAGTGTGTAACCAGCTACAGGAGGGGGCACTATTCAAAAGGAAGAGATGCAATAGAACACGAGGACATGCGTATAAACTGAGGGGTGGTAGAGGAAATGCGTAGAAAAATTACTTCACTGAAACAGTAGTTAATAATTGAAATAGTCTCCTATGTGAGTGGGTAGAGGCTAAAACAGTAAAGCAATAAATATATGCTTGGGATAAATAATAGAATATCCTAAATGTGAGGGTCATGTATGGTCTATGCTCAGTATAGGGAGACTAGATGAGCAAAGGTCTCCTTTATCTGCTGTCACATTCTATGTTTCTATGTAGAGGTCTCACTGTTCTAGGAAATACTGCAGTTCATTGTAGCATACAAACCAAATCATTGCATTGTTTCCTTACTTTGATGAGTGAAACGGAGGAACCTAATGCGGCACATTGTCTGAACGCTGTAAAATGGGGTGTATCAGGATTAACCACAGAACTCTAGGCTTTGGTACAGGAACAAGGTCTTACCTATACTTCATGCCGGTCCTCCGGGCAGTGCAGTCGTCCAGAGACAAGCAGTGCATTTTAAGGAATTCCTCCATGTTCTTGGCGTGGGCGGCCACTTTGACGTCTCGTAGGCGCTGAAGTTCCACCATGTCGACCGGATGCACCTGATGGATCTGGTTTATCCCCCAGTCCGAGTGGTACCTACTTATCACACTTTTCAGGCTCCCGCTATATGACATGGACAGCATTTTGCTGTCTGATTTGGGGATCTGTGGAGTTTGTACAGATTTAACAGGCACACGGGTTCTTTTAACAGGAGAGACATTGCAGGTAGCTCTCTGTGTGACAAACATTGTCTAAACAACGAACGCTTTCCAAAAACTCTGACCGCCGGGACAGGTGGGACCTCTCTAGTAAGTAATGGAGACCTTTATATCGTTCCTTTTGTCCGGGACACCAAAGAGGCATGTATGCATGCATGTCACTGGTTATCGGATCTCAATGGGTAAACAAATCCCGTCTTGAGAACTTAGACATAACAATGCCAGGGGAACCTGATAGCTTTCAACACTGATAACATAGTAAACTACAGTCACTTAAGAAGCAAACCAAAAAGGGGGGAGCTCATCATGCATGGTCCAGGGTTCCCACATCATGCCACTGGGGCGTCCAGCACATGCACAATACACGTAGGAATAACGGCACATCAGAGCAACGTCAGCCATTAGGTCTTCCATTATCCCAGGCTCCGGAGCTTCCAACGGTCACTCACCTGGTTCAAATGAATGAACTGATATTTACAAAACTATTTGCCTCTTCCACAAAGGTGGTCACCATAGTAACTGACAGTTGGAAACTGAGCAGCAGAGTATTTTGTACCTAATGGAATGGGTCCTGTTGGAGGGTCTGCATATGGTATTAGAAAATGTCAGCTAGAATCTGATTGGTTGCTATTTTTCCTTTCCCGCAACTTAGTAAATCGGGTCCTGGATGTCTGTCTATGTTTATGTAAGTATGATGCATAGTGTAACAGTGTGCAAGTGTACTGTAATGTATACTGGAAATGGTGGCTATGATTAGTGTGTAATACAATGCACTTACACTACAAACAAGAAGGAATTTAGCAAAAAAAAAGTTCAATGTTTTATTTGTATTCATATAAAAATGATTTTCTAGCTACACAGCGCCCAGCAGCTCTGTCATAACTTTTGTATGTAATATAAGATTTGCTAAGCTGCAGGTTGGGAAATGTGGCACTGTTGCCCATAGCAGCCAATCAGATTCTAGCTGACAGATTCTAGCTCTCACTTTCCTATTGCATACTAGAGAATGATTAGTTGCTATGGGCAACATCTCCACTTTACCAAAACCCGCAGTTTAGTAAATCTGGCCATTGGAACTGATGTGACCTGTGGCTGGTGCAAATGTTCCAATGAAAACTGCCCTTATTCCCGGCTGCAATCGGCTGTGGATTGGATGCAGTTGTACAGCGACGCTCTACATAACACAAGCGGGTGCAGCTCGAGTTCTGTTCGCATCTGGATTGGCTGCAATTGCGCTCATCATATCTGAGCATGCACTGCGCAAAATCACAGACACGCTACGCCATTAGACGTATGCTCGCCTCTGGATCCGCTCCGATGGTCCCTTTCTAATATATTCTTGTATCTGTACATGAACAGAGCATTCTAAACATCCTCCAAAGCCAAACCTTCACCTTCTAGCGGACTCATTCCACTCTTATTCATCCTTCCTTTGCTTGACCTTTTTATAATTCATGTACGTTTTTATATTTAGAAAGAAAAGGCATTGAGTCGAATACACTCACTTCATATACACTAAAATAAAATAAACCCTAAAACAACAAAAATCCTGTCTTTACCACCCATTCGTGAGACGTGGCTGTATTTTCTTGCGTGTAAACTGGAATAGTGTTTATACGTTATACATCCTGCACCACAAACCTTCTAGTATGTAAATCCTGGTCCATAATTATAGAACTATAGACTATTTAGCAATAAAACTTCAGTAAACAGCAAATAGCCTGCTATGTGAAAGCAGCAAATGTTAATTACATGATGGAGCCTCCCTAACGGACACATTAAACATTAATGTGTTTAATTTACTTTGATCTTCGAGGCTTGCATATTCTCATTATACAAGACGATGTTCACCAATTCAACACTTCATTTAGTAATGAGGGGAAAAGTACACCAACGTCGTCCAGAGATCCGATGGCAAGACCGCTGTGTGAGGATTGTTACCTTCCAAGAAACCAGAAATGGAATAACAGATGAACGTTACAAAGTTCATTGGATGCTGAGATCGTGGACACAAATGCCTCCCAGGCTGTGATACTTTATTATTACTAGATGACTAATGATTGCACAATGACAGGTGTGAGCAGTTAGATTGGACAGACCCAGATGTTTAGGATATTGGTAACTCATAATTCAATGCTTCTAGTGAACAGGTAATCAAATGATTCACTGTCCTCTTTTTAGGACTATAGAACAAGCTTCATATGGCCATGTTTAGGAATATTGAATGGGTGGACCCAGAATGACTTTTCTGTTGATTTGATGGCTTAATTAGAATTTAAAGTTTATATAAATGTAAAAGATATTGCCTAATTAAAACAGTAAATATAATAACTTACTGGAATCGTTTACTGGTGTAATTCCTGACTTAACAAAACTCGGTGTAAGAGATGTTCAATATTTAAACTTAACATGTAACCATGTGAAAAGCTGTGAGAATGGGATTAATTATTGTAGCAATTCTAAAGGAAGGTCCGTTGTGTGCAACATGCCAGCTAGATGCAGTGAGTTACAATGGAGTTTTAAGCGGGTGATTTCAGGAAGAATATATAATGTAAGTATCTAGAGCAAGGCACAATCACTAATAATGTTCACATCACCACCCTTGAAAAACCCTAGATTTTCAACCCGGCTTTATCCTGGGTGAATTGCCTTGCCAAAAAAAAAAAGCTGCGTAAAAAGTCCACAAAAACTCGGGAAAATCCTGGATCTGACCCTTTCACATATGCCATGAATTTCCCGGGACTGCCCTGGCAAGCAACCGCAGATCAGCCAAAGAGGAGCTCTTATTGGCTGCAAAAAAACTCTCTGGTCTATATGCCTGCAGTTCCACAATTAGCCGCTATGAACTTAGTACATGAATGTCTCCTTTCTGGACCACCCACAGGTGGACCAGGAAGGGGACATACAAGTGCAAAATTTCAAGTATGAGATTCCCCACAGCCCAGTACTGGATTCAGAATCACAAAGATTATTACCTTTAAAAGAAGGTACAAAAATGATAGAAAACCAGTGAAGGTCCTTTTGTGGTGCTTACGGTAACATATTTGACATTTTAGGAGTTAATTCTATTGCTTATGGAATTAGTCGCAAAATGAAACTATTTCTGTCTATTAACATAGCTGAACATCACAGATTTTATCTTGCGCTTGAATGGGCTGCGATATAAAATCTGTGATGTAAGTCGTGCGATGTGCCATTCCAGACACTCCAAAGGCACCTCATGTATCATAGTGCTTCCCTATTGGGCAATAACTTTTATCTTATTTTATGTATCCTGCAACCTATAGTCCAGGGGACCTTAATAAAATCTCGCCTATGGGTAAATATGTAAACTGCTGTGGGACAGACAAAAAGTTTGGGGCCCATCTCTAAAGATGATTTTTTTTAATATGTAGGAGAATCCTGGATCAGAACATTGTTTCCGCTTCACCGGACTCCAGGGGTCAGATTTACTAAGCTGCGGCTTTGGGAAAGTGGAGATGTTGCCCATAGCAACCAATCAGATTCTAGCTCTTGCTTTTCTTTTGCATACTAGAGAATTTTTTTATAGAATCTGATTGGTTGCTATAAGCAACATCTCCACTTTTCCAAACCCGCAGCTAAGTAAATCTGGCCCCAGGACTTCTAGAATATAAAAATGACTTTCTCCCGGCACACAGCTGTCTATAACAGCCCCGCTCTGAGCTTGGAACACACCCTGCATTATCCTGGAAGCCTCCTATAATGTTCCCTATTTGCAAAAGAATTGAAGTTCAGCCTCAGCGTCTTCAGCCGCTGAACACATTTCAGAATCCATTACCACGTATAAAAATGCTGAATGGCAATTTGCGGTGTAAGATAAGCGCACAAAAGCATTTGAAATGTGTTCTTCGGCTTCACCTTACACGGATCAATATCCATTAGCAGGCAGGAGATTCCTGTAAGGATTACACTAACTTCCTGTAAGGGAGAAGTGCGGCGCTGCGTCTCCGAGATGTGCTTAACAATGCTGCGGCCCGACCTCCCAGACTCGTGCCAAGACGCCGCTGTAAGGATTTCGCCTTTTCATTGTTACTCCTTTATTTCTATTTGTAAATGAAGCCATAAAAAAATAAATAAAATTCTAAGCAATAGTGACTGTAAAACGAAAAAAAAAACTGTAATCTCTTCCGTTGACGTGTAAAATGCCCCTTTACTCCACAGCGCCATGCGGTGGTGAAAATAAGAAATGCATAAAACAAGGAGATAATAAAATATATATATAATTATTAGACGTTGCTAGTCCCCGTACCGAATACTGTCTCTGCGAAGTAGGGACAGATGAAAGTTGCTTTTCGGCTGTCTCTATTTTGAATGACAGCAGTTTTACATTTTTTTTTTTTTTTTACATTGTTTTTATGAATGGGTGAGTATTCATTGCACTATATTTATTTTTGGAAGCACCGCCCATGCCAGGGATTTGAGGTTAGGCTGTGGGAT
>WWET01000107.1:699104-719259 GCA_011038615.1 Limnodynastes dumerilii
GTGTGTGTATCTACAACCCCCAGTCGTGTTGTTAGCAGTGACGGGTCAAGCAGTGTAAATTTGTGCCTTTGCTCAATATCTCCAATGTGCTCCTGTGGGCCCTGGACAATGGTTTTTCATACACGCACATCAGCAGCATATTTCCCAGAATGTACATGTGGCCCATGCCTAGTGGTGCCTCTTATTGGGGAGTGGCCAGGCCAATGATGGGAGGATGAGGGGTACCCCAACAGGCCCTATTGTTTTTAGGCTGGGAGACAGAAGTTCCCTTACAGAGCCCAGTGCAAGCGCTTCAGTCTAAGTGCCGTCATAGAGCCTCTGTGTCCCAGGAAGACGGCGTAGATATCAGGGATGACAGCGGCCTGTCCCCTAAACACTGTCCTGACACACAGCATTGCAGGATCCCGCTACACGCACTTTACCAGGTTATTGTCCAATACATATAATCTATACAGCTGTCTCAGGGCAGCCACAGCAGTCAATATGTCTACAACATTAATGTCAATATCAGTCCGCCTCCTGTATCTGTCAATACGCATCTTCCCAAGACTCGGGAGGAAGGAAATCGTCACTTAGCTGACAGTACTGAAGATGGGGGATAATGGGCTGGATCCAGACTTAAGTGCTTGAGATTAGTTACTCCTGGGCTAAACCATGATTATTTCAGGGGGAGTCAAGGTAATTGTAGTCTTTGCATGCAGGAATATATATTTGAATTGCTTACTGCACACAGATACTGACCAGCTTTACTATCACACTGTTATTTAGACTTGGGATAGGAAACATCACCTCTCTACTCTAATACTGTTTGTAACAGATGAAATATGACTCCCCTGCGATCAAAATGGTTTAGCCCAGGAGGAACTAATGTCAAGCACTTAAGTCTGTATCCAGCACAATGCGCCTGTTATGATGTATACTATATACATATCTTCCTTTATTACGTTTAGACAGGCAGATGACCGGCCTGGATTCAGAATGAAGCACGCAGAGAGTGTACGTAACGCCTCCTCCGCAGGGTAAACCCTCCTCTCGCATATATGGCTCCTCTGTACCCTGGACCTCAGCTTAACATGAACACACCCGCCCAACATAAAATCAGAGTCCCCATCACCGCATGCATGGCTGCCATCACGCTCGGCTGTCACAGGCTCCCAGTGTGGAATCCAGAAATGTGCATAGCGCGTTCCGATGTGTAACCGTCAGGTGAAAGCATGCACAGAATGCCCGCGTTTGGAATGTGTAATGTACAGTTTTGCGTCCTCCTGGACCCGGTCCATGGGGAATGTTTAGTACCATCCTGCACATCACGGTGCTGATCTGTGGGAAGAGCTCTCTGCTCAGAGCCTGCCCCGATCACGAACATGCATTCCTACAATGTTCTCTTCCCCCACCACTCCCTACCTCTCTCTCCTTATCTCCACCCATACTTCCTCCCCACCTCTCTCCCCTTATCTCCACCCATACTTCCTCCCCACCTCTCTCTCCTTATCTCCACCCATACTTCCTCCCCACCTCTCTCTCCTTATTTCCACCCATACTTCCTCCCAACCTCCTAGCTCCACCAACAGCCGGCACCTCACCTCCCACCTGACTGTCGCCTCTCACTCCCACATCCAAGACTTCTCCCGTGCTGCCTCTCTACACTGGAATAACTTGCCACAGCCTATGAGAGTGTGGGCAGCACGGTGGCTCAGTGAATAGCACTTGGACCTCACAGTGTTGAATCATGAGTTAGAATCCTGGACTAGGCCATATGTGTGAGGAGTTTGTGTGTTCTCCCTGTGTCTGCGTGGGTTTCCTCCTGGTGTTCAGGTTTCCTTCCACATGACAAAAAAACAAAACATGCTGGTAGGGGTATTGGTTGCTGACTAAATTAACACTAGTGTTTGTGTGGCTGTATGTATGTATTAGGGACCTTAGTATGTAGCCCCATTGGGGCAGAAACTCATGTGAATGTCTAATGTTCTCTATTAATAAGCAATAATAATACTATCCACCACCCTCCAAGTGCTACCTCAAATACCACTTCAGACTAGCCTACTAATCCTCATCCTAACCCCTCCCTCTCTCTAACCCCTCCTCCTAACCCCTCCCTCTATCTCTAACTCCTCCTCCCTCTATCTAAAGCTCCTCCTCTTAACCTCTCCCTCTATCTCTAACGCCTCGTTCTTCACCATCCCCCCCCAGCACTGTGGATACTTTATAGCACCTTATAAATAATCGTTGTTAGTGAGTAAAATAGGGTTCCAGACTGATGTACAACAGGGTAATAATGTCATTAGTTGGAAAGGAAGGCGTTAAACAGGAGCTGTGTATATAGGCTCTTATTTAAAAATTAAGAGGATGAGGTCTGCAGGGGTCAATTCATCGTTTGTCTCTCCAGGCCTGATCTAGTGGAACGGTAAAATAAACACGGCTATTTAGTTGCCCATTGGTTTTTAGTTTCTGTAATATGGCTATCGGGTTATATGAATAATTCATGCATTGCTGGGACTGGACCAAACCAATTCCTTTAAGCTTCAATAGTTTTGACAGCGTTCTGGTTAATGTCCATTTCCACCATTCATATAATCCATGAATTACTTCCATTTCTTTTACACCCCTAATAATAAAACCGTAAAGTAAAGGAAACACAAACACGATGCAATCTATGATGACCTACGTAAGCTTGGCCACTGGCTAAGCCGCTCAGCTATCTTCTATACTCGCGTCGCTATTCCATGGAATAATCATCCTTCTTTCACAACATATATACTTAATTGGCAAAGTATTTCCATGGAAACAGATTTTCAATTTGCTACCAAATATTTGGGTTTCTACCAGTGATAAATCCTCGGCATCCGTGTTAGCAGATGGCCGCTCAGAAACAACATATATGCTGTGCCAATTGTGCTAATCCTCTTTCCAGAATACAGATACTGTGCACTTGCTGAGCGCTGGTAACCAGTACACTGATACTTAAACCCCTTCCAGATCGCCACTAAAAACCCGGGTTTTTGGTTGTGATGTGAAAGGTGCCAGGTTTCTGGTCCCGAGTCTAATAACCTGGGACTCAAACACAGGAATAATAAAGAAGGGTTTTTCCTGTGTCGGACCCCGGGTAAGCGGCAATGTGAAAGTGGAAGATTCAGGTTTTGAACCCGGGTCTCACCTAATGCACCTGATTGGAGGGATTTGTTACTGTTGCTATGCAACACGTACCGCCTTCACAATGTCAGGCGCGGACCCGGAATTTCCCTGGTCTTCCCTGGAGTTTTTTAAAAACTTTTTTAATCAAAAAGCCCCATCAATAACCCGACTTATTGTCGAAGCTACAATCGGAAGGCGGCATTAGTGCAGTAAACATACACACACGTCCTAGCACAGTCTAACAATCCACAGGTCATGTGTTATGTGTGCATTCATAACATGCAAGCTGCAAACACATGCACCACTCCAGATGTCAACATGTCCCGTTACCCTCTATCAGTAGTTAGAGATGTCTATGCGGTCAGAGCATGCTGGAACCTGTAGTTTCACAAGACACAGAGCTCCACAGTCTGTCTACAATCTGTCGTGGTCATTTGGACATCTGCTGCTTGTTTGCCTTTTTTGGACTACAAGTCACAGCATGCCGTGACAACTGGGCTGAACTAAGCGTGAACGGCGCTCGTAAGTCTCCAAAGTGGAGGCTCACGTGCACTAGGAACGATCCTGGATCTTTGCGTGTACAGAGCTTCTGAACCCTACCTTTACTTTTGTGCATACCCCCCGGAGTGTAAAGGACCCTGTGTGTAAATACCTTCCCATGCATACACGCTGTATACATAGCGGGTCATCTCATCCCGCCTCTGATTGGCTTATTTTGCGTCATTCAGAAGTGTCCGATGCATAACGGACATGTTTGTGGAGTACAAGCTCATTCTGAACGCCGTCAGACATAATTCTGGATCCGCTCTGAAAAGAGGAATTTGAGCCCTTTATCTTTTATCTTTGCAAGTCGCTGTTACAACATTTTGCATGTATTGCAGAAGAAACATTCTTCTTGTTATTCATTTTCAATGTTTTTTTGTCAAGAGGCACCATGGCACAGTGGACCCGATTCACAGTTAAGAAAACGCGGCTTTTTAGTTGCGTATGTATGTAATAAGGGATATACTGCGAAGGCGTAATTTTATATACGCCATTTACGTAGGACTGAGGTACGTAATGGTGATTCAGAACCGTCCTGTTACTATTTCCTCAAGGTTCATAGGGCTGGATCCAGACCTTTAGTGCTTGAAATGAGTTACTCCTGGGCTAAACCATGTTGATTTCAGGGGGAGACAAGGTAATTGTATTCTTTGCATGCAGGGATATATCTTTGAATGGCTTAATGCACACAGATACTGACCAGCTTTACTATCACACTGTTATTTAGACTTGGGATAGGAAACATCACCTCTCAACTCTAATACTGTTTGCAACAGATGAAATATGACTCCCCTGCAATCACCATGGTTTAGCCCAGGAGTAACTTATTTCAAGCACTTAAGTCTGGATCCAGCCATATGGCATCAATGATCAATGTTAAAATAAAATGACAAAGTTAATCACATGAGAGCAATACAAATGATCTTATAAATATCTGAAATAACGTATGCGTTTAATGCTACATAAGTGCACTTTATCACTGATGGACCAAAAAGTACCTTCAGTGAATTGATGAACACGCTTTATTTCCAAGCGTCATTTTCAACACGTCCATCCACACTAGCCCCAAGTCACAGAAATCCGTCAGGCAATGCTTGTTCTCAGACTGGCAGGAGTAGTAATTAGGCTAATTTAGCACATTAAAAATCAGAGAGCGCAGATAAAAATTAGCATTCTACATGGTCTCCCAACCAACGTGATTTTATTCATCTGACCGCTTCCTTGGAATATATCCACAGATGTGGGATGAAAAGGATTAAAAGTGATTTGAAGTAGCCCAAACGCTCACATAGCGCTTCCATGTCGCATAGATGCTGACATTCACAGACCTATAACCAGAACTGGCTGGGATTTCGATTGCATATTCCTTGAGGAGGCATTGTAATCGATCTAACCCTCCACCCCTACAGTCTGACCCTAACCCTGCAGAAACAGTTGACTCATCTGTCCCCTCGGTCTGGAGACCGGCGGCGGAGGTGATCTCGTCTTTCCGAAAGTGAATGGGTGAAGATGCTGAACGGCCTACTCACCCATTCATTAAAAAAAGTGTAAGTATTGGAAAAAGGGACATTCGAAAAGTAACTTTCGAATATCCCTTTTTCGGAAGCCAGACTTTCTAGCCGGAGATTGCAACCACCTGCAATCAACATGGTTTTGCCCAGGAGTAACTTTCCGCTCTTCATTTCAAGCTCCTTCTTAAGTCTGAATCGGGCCCATTGTGTTTAGCAAATCCATCCCTTTAGTCTTATTTCTCATTTGCTTTTATTAGGATGAACTGTGGAAAAGGAAAAATGGCAACCAATCAGATTCTAGCTGACGTTCTCTAATGTGATGAGAAAGTGAGCACTTGAATCTGGTTGCTATGGGCAACCTCTTTACTCTTCCTTTAATGCAGTTGTGTAAATCTAGGGATCTATCAGCCATTTGGAAGATACAAGTCTATGTACCACAATCCTGTTTTTGATCTGAAGTGTAACATCGATCGGAATAAGCCCCATTTTGAACTTCTCTTAGCCAGATGGGCACTGAATATTCCAGTGGCACGCTGGGCAAGCTGGCAGAGATATGGCTTACACTTGCAGCACTGCTAGCCATTATTATGCTGCTAGAGTTAAGCAAGAGACATGCTTCTTACACATTACAGCCACGGGCAAAAATGACAGAGGACAGAACGTCAGGCTTATGTCAGGTCTAATGGAGCGATACGGAAAGCTCCTATCGGCACCGCCACCAGCATCATCACACGACCCCCGTAACAGAGCTCCTCCTGGTGGCAATGTCAGACTTACTGGTTGATGACCGTATAAGGGTCTTCCCGGGGCTGTTTTTTCCTTGAGGCTCCATGCTTCCGCTGGATAATCAGGCTACAAAGCAGGTTATGGGACAACTGTCAAAGTCTTGTCACTGATCACGAAGACAATCCTTCTGTAGAAGGCGTCTCGGAACATTGCTAAATATTTCAAATATTTGTCAAGCAAAAGAAAAAAGTTCACAACAACAGTAAAATAAAAAAAAATATATATATATTCTAAAGAAAAATTAAAAAACCACACGACCTTTTCTACCACAAATGTATTCCTAAACAGAACTGGAACCTTTAAACACTTTCCTCTGCAGCCATAAAACATTTTCTAAGCACTCGGTCGGGTGAAACGAGCCTCAGAAAAACCCAGAGCTGTTGTGTGACGCCATGACACGGGCTTGAGAGGTGAGTCACACTGCGATGTCTACTGACGTCTCTGCTGCCTCATTTCTGTATGTCTCTGTGCAGGAAATATGCACAAATAACGAGAATGGAGGGGGAGGGGGGGGGGTGGCTGCACCTCACTCCTGAAATCTGGGCTCTCGTTCTAGGAGACAGACTAGAAAGCAGTCATGTCCTTCTTACAATGTATAGTACTCTAGTACTACAAACCTGTACAGCCAGAGATGGGAATAAGGTGGTGTCATTATAAAAGCAGTGCAGCTAAACTAGCTCTGTATGATCCAGACCGAAGTACTTTTTACGTTCGTTGGCGTAGAGTATTTATGCTAGTGTATTTTCTATGCACTTCCCTCGCTCGAACGTACTTCACTCCTTTTACGTTTACCAAACCCTACCTTAACTTGTCCCAGCGTAAGTACAGACGTACGTAATGGATTGACGTACATAACGGCCTAACTCCGCCCACACTGTACGCTTTTAAATGCCTCCCTCCGTCTACAAATCGTATTTCTGGGTGTCATATGATTGACCCGCCCCTTCATTCGTATTGATGCCTAAGTTACGTACGATCAGAGTTGCGTTGCTTAACATCTGCCGTGTGCATTACATACAAAAAAGGCTATTTTTACAACAGCGGCTGCCGTCAAGACGCACTCGTACGTAGCTCAGGCCAAATAGCTGTAACTTAAAACAACAAAATAAACCAAATGGCTTCTTACTTGTTACTTACTTGATAATCACAAAACAAAAATCTAAAGCGCTCAACTCTAAAAGTCTCCGGTTCAGAAGTTCCTGGAATGGGGATTCCTAGTTTCCCCCACACAAACACCTAAAGTACCTAAATTAAAGAACACAAAATATGGTGCAGCATCCAGGGGTATAGATGTAGTGGCTCACGCTTGCAGTGGATTTCTACTCACCCGGGCTCCTCTGACATGAGCTCAATAGAAAATCCCGGTATAGTCCACTGATATTCACAATGAATCTTTATTAAATTTAATTTGTTAAAATGTAGATACGGTGTAACAGGTCTCTGGAGTCCTCACTAGCGGCAAAGCTGGGGTTACGGCTAGGAACAGATAATAGTGGCGGCACGTGTTCCCAATAAAAAACCCGATGCTTCTCGCAGAACTTCTTTTAGTGGTCTCCATAAAGGCTGTTGTCTCACTTGACGCGTTTCGCGGTCAGCTGACCGCTTCTTCAGGAGTATTTTGACCGTTAAGTGGGCTTAAGAAGCGGTCGGCTGACCACGAAACGCGTCGTGTGAGACAACAGCCTTTATGGAGACCATTAAAAGAAGTTCTGCAAGAAGCATCGGGTATCGTATCGGGAACACATGCCGGCACTATCATCTGTTCCTATCCGTAACCCCAGCTTTGCCGCTAGTGAGGACTCCAGGGACCTGTTACACTGTATCTACATTTTAACAGATTGGATTTAATAAAGATTAATTGTGAATATCAGTGGACTGCACTGGGATTTTCTATTGAGCTCATGTCAGAGGATCCCGGGTGAGTAGCAATCCACTGCAAGCGTGAGCCACTACATCTATACCCCTGGATGCTGCACCATATTTTGTGTTCTTTTATTTAGGTACTTTCTATGTGCTATCGAGGATCTCCTCCTGGACCTCTAATTATCACTTACTTGATAATGTCAATTTTGCATTAAATTCCATTGGGAGTAAGGGCAAAACAGGTGCAAGGATACAGATCAGCTAAACCATTGCAATGTAAGGGGCTAATTAATTTAGAATCTTTGGCATGCAGGGAAAATAGGTTCTATTAGCACACAGAGCTCACATACTGCATAGCTTTGTGTCATCTATAAATCAGAGTTGAGATAAGAAACTTCACCTCTGTCATTTTCTGGTTTCCGGCATCACAATGTAATTTCCCCCCTTGCAGTATAACATAGTGTTCAGGTCTACACTTATAACCATACAAGGGGGTAAATGCAGCTCTGAATCCGCTTCTTTACCCTTAAACCGTAAAGGTAATGGAAGCCCAACCTCTCTTATGATGGCAGAGCAGTACGTTACCTACATTGGGGTAGATCCAGAACTACGTTTGCCGTACGTTTATTCGCGTAGCGTATATTCGTGCACGTAAACCCGTTACACTCCCCTCGGCACACCCCTTGCATGTACGTATTTTGTCAAGATATGCTTTCCAAACCCTACCTTAACTTTTTCCAATGTAACCGCAGTCATAAGCACACGTACGTATGGGCTAGATGAATTTACGCAGCTAAGCACGCCCACGCTGTACACTTTAAATACACCCCCCTCCGCCTACTTCACGTATTCCAGACGTATTTTGGACGCACGTAAAATTGGCATGCCCACACGTAAGTATTTACGTGACGCATACGTGAATGGCCCATACGTTCACAATTACGCTACGTTAATGTGCGTATTTTCTATGGTGCGCATGCGCAGTACTTACAAATACGCGAATTTACGTCTCTGTCACGCGTAAATTCGCTCCTCTCATAATGAAGTCTGGATATAATACAGTAGAACAATTTAAACAATACAGTAGAACAGTGTAAACATGCTTGGGATAAATATAAGGGTATCCTAAATTGTAAATCAAATTGAGGGTAAATAGGGTCTAGGGTCAGTATAGTTTTGAATAAACAAATGGGCAGACTGGATGGGCTGTGTAGCTCTTATCTGCCGTCACTTTCTATGTTTCTATGGATTCGGTCCACGATCTATAACTTTGTTAAACTTTGCACTGAATGCAAGGCCTTCATTGCCAAGAATGCACTTGTGAATATCTTTATTCCTGTTCTTGTACTACAACTAAGGGATGTACCGTGTGATAATAGAATAACAAAAACATCAAAATGACAGCCTTATGCTCAGTACAACTGACTAATGCAGATCACATTTGCGTTAGAATGAAACATTATTTCATAGATTTTTTTATACATATTTGGCCCATGCTTGGGTTTGAATACACTATAAATTGGCTTCTCTGTTTCACATGTAACAATGGAAATTTGTTGAACTTTTATAATGGCTTTAACTGGCCAGTAAAAAGAACAACTCTGTGTTGCCGCCTTTCTAAGATATTGGTTTATAAGAACCATTGAATAGTGTGCATATAAAAGTGGCTGCGTTTAATATACGGTAACACAAAGTGAAAAAAGAACATTCATCCTACAGTCATTCAACACAGAGAATCCACACTTTACAGTGCCAAGAAAATGGTTTACTTTTTAAAGCGAAAAATTATAGAGAAAATAATCCCTATAGGAATTAAAGGAAAACAACATAAAATACACACTCACAATCCAGGCAGGGAAGAAAGAAAATATGGGGCATATAATCTTTTTGCATTTTATATGACAGCACTTTTCTTTTTCTTTTTAGTTATACTAGTAGTCTGAGTTATTGAGCTTGCCTTGTCTATAAATACTGATAAGCCATTAATTCAGCATAAACATGAATATACAGCTCGGAGACCCACAGCCCCTGTGTGATAATTATACTTGTCTCTGAGTGCTAAAAGAAGCGGCTCTTTGAAGTAATCTGCATATATTGGACAGGTGGAGAACACAGACGATAACCTTGCATAATGCAGACTCTGCCAACCAAAACAACATCTCTGACTCAGCTGGGAAACACACACAAGACAACATAAATCAAACAGCATCAACAATGAACCTCATGTTTTCAAGGAGGAATGTCTGACAGCAAGAGTGTGCTGCAAAATCAACTAAAAGGAATAAAAGAAACTAAATATTTTTACATTGTGATCAGACGCGATAGGAGCTAGTGCCCGTCTGTTCTTAACTGTGATTGCTCATATTTGCAGGACACTTACAATGTACACTTCTATATATAAAATTATAAACAAGCATGCAAAAGGTAAATAAAACAAAAAAAAGTTAGTGTACCACAAAAATAAGACAACAAAAAGTATACATACACCCTATAACTTCTCTGAGCGTATTTAACTTGATCTCTAGTGTTTACCCAAGAAAAACTGTAACAAAATAGAAACCAAAAACATCAAAATAGCATAAAGGAGATAGAAGATCTAAAATAAGAGTATATTATAAAAGACTGTGAAAACCATATGAAGGGCTGGTGTGATTCCCGCTATGACCCTGTGCTTGTGTGGCTTGGTCTATGACAAGGAAGACGTGTCCACTGATCTGAAATGTCATTCCCTGCTTATTTTAGTCATTTATTGCACTTCTATATGCGACACGAGTTACTTGACTATTTAATAGAATAGACGGGGAGACCAAAATAACTGTGATTTAACCAGCGAGAGGGGTTTCTAAGCCTGTTGCAAAATCTGCGGCCAAAATGTGAGCATCACTTGGCTTGTGACTGTTTCCAATTACACACAGAGGCCCCATCTCAGAGCTGGTAAAGCTCCCTTGATTATCCGTCTAATAATGACTTCAATGAAGAACAAAAATACTCCACGTCCATATTTAGAGCTTAACTCGCTGCCACAATGTAGCACTCCTCAGAACTGTCTCTTTCCACCACTTTCCAGGTGTCTCTCTGTCTGCAGCCTATATGACCTTCTCAGGGCCGATGCTAGCATGTCTGGCAGCCCCATGCAAAAAATACATTTGCGCCCTCTCTTTTTATAAATTATTTGTTAATTCAATAATGGCTTTCTTCTTTCAATACAAATCATAAAATATTTGTGCCCACACCATGTTCCCTTTTATCATCACCCTGCTTGTGCCCCCTTTGATACAGGTTACATGACCCTGCTTGTGCCATTACTTACCTTCTTTCTTCTCTCTTCTTTGTTCTGCTTTCTTCTGTCCCGGCTCCTCTCTGCACGCTCCTCACTAATAACGTTGGACGTGATGATGACATCATGCCTGACGTTTAGTGAGAAGGGAGCAGGAAGGAGCCAGGACAGGAGGAGGAGGATGCTGGGTCCCCGCGCTGGAGGCCGCCATATTAAGTAAGGAGCTTAATCTTTTTGTATTTTTATTTTTTTTTTGTCTAATGGCGGGACCAGCGGTAGATTGTGGCGGAGGGACGCGCCTCTCTGGCTTGTCACTGCCCCCGCTTACCGGGTTCCGCCTGCCTTGGACCTTCAAGACAGACATACAATGAGCTGCAAAGTAAAACCGTTAATAATTCAATTATCTGGATTTCTGGATGGGCCTATTTTTAGATGAAGGCCTGGGAGTGTATCCCCTATCAGAGCTGTTAATCCAGCCCTGTGTATTTGTATGCTACACTCGCACTCCATTTTTGTTTTTTCTTTTGAGCCTTTGAAGCTCCCATATTTCTGTCCCTTATTATTCCTTCCCATCCCCCCAGAATGCTACTGGGCAGCTTTTCTGTGTATTGTTGTTGTACATTGTGACTTGCTAATTACGGCTTTTTGCAACACTCTCCATGTGCATTTGCCTGAAAGGTATTATTTTTGTCACCGTCTGTTCTTGGATTTAGTAAACCCGTTTCAGATCGGTGATGTTGCAGACGGAGAAGGAAGGTAACCGGTTACTGTACAACTCCTGTGGAATCATGGCTCCCATCAGGTGACCGCATATGGTTTCAGCCGTTCCGTTCACACAGGATGTCTGTGTTTCTTACAGACCGTCCAACCAGACGAAACGGTTTCTTTAACACATCTTCCTCTGTGTGGTTCACTAAATACAGTGTCTGCTGTTTCACACTGTGATGAAAGCTTGTTGCATAATAGAATAGTGCTAGATTAGACTGCATAACTACAGCTCTGGGCCTGTTGTAGTTGATGACATTTTATGCTCTTTCACTGATCACACAACCACTTTATTAAATCATTCTGTAAATTAGGATGGTGCTAAACCTCTTGTGTACTCTCTTCTATTAGAGCTCCGCTTTCTATAAGCTCCTAATATAACTGTTTGGCAAGTTTAGTAGAGTGTTCACAACAGTGGTGCAGGCCACAACCTCCGTTACCAATTTACATGTTCACGATTAATAAACTAATGAGAAAACCTGAGTCAATTAATACCACTTAACAAGTGTAATTAATGCATTTTTAGAAGTATTATATTTTATTATAGTATACAAAAATGGTAAAAACTTGTAGACGAAAATATTACTTATAGAAACTTCCAGCATGTAAGTGCCAATGCTACGGATTACAATGGTAAGCAGATATAATATGTAACATATCATGTAATATACCAAAGAAACATTGTATCAGGAGTCCATACAGTCGTGCTTAAAGACAGAATTGCAATAATTACCACCGTGCGTACATATAGGAGCACAGAGACAGGGAATGTATGTAAGGATAATTGAAGGAACAACCACCTACGCTGAAAAGCAGGAACCTGTCCCTACTCGCAAACTAACGACCTCACTGTCGCGTTTCGCCCATTCCAGGTAATAAGTAATATTTTCGTCTACAAGTTATTACCATTTTTGTACACTATAATAAAATGTAATAAGTCTATAAATGTTCAGGACATAATTCCTTTTTGGATGTTTAATGCATTTATTACACTTGTTAAGTGTTATTAATCGACTCCGGTTTTTTCTGGGTTTGTGTTTGTTTCTACTTATTTAGAATACCCCAGAAGTGTTTGAATTGTGGATTAGTGCGGTTCTTTTTGTGTATGTTAATAAACTAATGGTAAGATGCAATGTCTATCATTTTATACATTTATAATGTATTGTATTAATGGACCTGCTTCACACTTAGAAATCTGCGTATTTTTAGGTTCATATATTTAAGAAAGGATGTACTGCGCATGCGTGGTAACCGAATAGACGCAATTTACGGGACGGCTCAGAATCTCCATTATGAACTTCTTTCTTCTAGGTTCGTAGTGACTTAAGAATGAAGGGCCGTGCCGGGGAAACGTAAGAATTAAGATTGGGTGGAGGGAGACATTTAAATGAGGAAAGATGGGCGCGGTTAGGCAAAAACGTTCTTAATCAGCCCCCTACGCACACGCCTAAGAACCTAAAGATAAGTGAGCCCTATGGCATTCGTAAGCCGGTTAAGAGGTTTTAAACTAGGGATGTATCAGGGGAGTCGCCTTGCTACTAGTTGCGTATAATTAAGAACCTAAATCATTAAGAGTGAATCAGGTTCAATAAGTCTAAAATATTTAAAAATAAACTGTCTTGCACATTGTCACCTTGTTCATATCAATAAAACTTTCCATTTTCAATAAAATGCATGGTTCCCGTTTATGAGGGTGTAAATTGTGGCCATGTTTAATTATATAGGTGTGCATGGCCCGCTTGCCTGCCCTGGGAAATGATCCCATTGGTTGGGTTCTGTCATCAGGAAGCAGCGGCACTTTTGGATAGGCTGTAAAACTGGGTCAGGACGCGGCAGTTGGTAAAAGAACTATTATGGAACGTAAGGAGGATTGAACCCATCAAGACATAAATAAGAACTGCAGAGTGATCAAACATCCGCATAAAACATTCCATATAGTTTTGTTAAACGGTTCTATCATTTCCCGCATTAAACCACGATGAAAAATAGATGGAATAGTAAAAGCCGTACAAGATATTATTAGATCCCATTTACATTGGAATGTTTCATGCTAAAAATGTGGAAATCTCAGGTGACTCATCAAAAAAATAAAAAAATCCCAAATTTGAAAAGCCCCGGGGTCAGGAGATGAATTGCCAATTTCTCATGTTCGTTTAGTGTTGGCTAACCTGTGACACTCCAGGTGTTGTGAAACTACGAGTCCCAGCATTCCTTAACTGCAAAAGCATACCTGACAAAGCATGATGGGAAATGTAGTTTCATAACACCTGGAGTGTCACAGGTTAGCCATCACTGTGTTAGATGCAAATAGAATGTCACATCAGTGACAACTGAATACCCCTAAAACAGGCCTAAGGCAGCATGGTTGTGCAGATGTTGTATAAGTAGAGCCATAACGCTTTGCCAGCCAGCGCTGCAGTCAGAAATTTTGGGGCCCCGGGACACAACTGCAGCGCTGTGTCCTTTATGTGCAGACCCTCCATTCCATTAGGTACAATATAATCCGCTCCTGAGCTTCCAACTGTCACTCACCTGGTTTAAATGAATTAACTGATATTTAAAAAATTATTGGCCTTCCAACAAAGGTTACCATAGTAACTGACAGTTGGAAACTGAGGAGCAGAGCATTTTGTACCTAATGTAATGGGTCATGTTGGAGGGTATGTATTGTCATCACATTAACTTCCCTGCACATGGGCCTGCTAACGTATAGCTTTCAGCAGCGCCGCGCCTGTCTTCCTCACCGATGGCGGCCCTGATGCCTCCTATCAGCCTGTGCTGCTGGGAGTTGTAGTTGCACAACACCTGGGGCCATATTTACTAAGCTGCGGGATTGGAAAAGTGGAGCTGTTGCCCATAGCAACCAATCAGATTCTAGTTGACATTCCCTAGTATGTAATAGGAAAGTGAGAGCTAGAATCTGATTGGTTGCCATGGGTAACATCTCCACTTTTCTAAACGCGCAGCTTAGTAAATCTGTGCCCTAGAGTGAAGACTGTGGCTTATCTGAGGCCTATCTGAGATGGGAGGGATTAGAACTTTCGCTCAGACTTTCCATTCAATACTAGACCTCTCAAGGCAGCTGCAGCCAGTGAGCAAGTCAGAAAGCATCCTTCCAGAAGACTATTACACCGCCATCCTTATTCCCACGTGGAAAGGCACATGCCAAGTCATTAATAAAGAAACAGCTGATTAAATAGTTATGGTCACATAAGTGGTTGCATTTTACTGCTTTCCTGTCTTCCACAACTGAAAAATGAGAAAGTGTGGCTGGAGAACTGTGAAGCCAGTTGTAGGAAATAACATCCTCTATAATAGGGCCCTTCATAGAGTTTTGGGGCCTGTTGTGCATGAATTACAGTCTAAACAACTCTACATTTCATTTGTTTCATTGTGATACTTTAAAACAGAAAAGTAGGGATTACTGTAACCTAAAACTGGCCATACACCAGAGGGATTATTGGCCAAATTAACGGTCAAGTGTATGGTAATGATTTTTCCGCTGATAAAATAACCGACAAATGATTATTTGATCTTTTGCCATGTTTGATTTAAATCCGGCCAAAACAGACAATAAAACATAAAATAGTACAGTGTATGGGCCTTTCACGATAGCGTTGGTGTCGTTAGTACGGGAAATAAAAAAAATAAATGCTCTGCCCATACACCTGCTAATAATTTTTAAGGACGATAAAAGCAGGTGAGAAATCCGTTTTTTTTTTTCTTTTTGACTTTTTCTGATTATTGGCTGAAAAGCGTAGTGTATGGCGCCGATATCGTTTGGGTCTCTTGCAGAAAAATTCTGACACTTTTCGGGTTATTTCATGCTGTTTTCGATAATCGTGCTAGTGTATGACCAGCTTTACACACATAACACCTAGGGGCTGAGTCAAAGTTTGGGAGTAAGGGTAAAAAAAAAAAGGTGCAAGTGTACAGCTGGGCTACACCATTTTTCAAAAGGGGTAGTCATTAATGTAAAATCTTTAGTATGCAGGGAAAATACTTTTAGTTTTACACCTAGAACTCAAACACTGCATAACTTTTATTCTATAAAACAGAGTTGAGCTAAGAAACTTTACCTCTCAAATCTAATTCTGCTTTCCTATTAAAAACTTGCCTCCCCACCTTGCAGTTCAACATGGTATTGCCCAGGTCTATTAAAGAAAAAAAAAAAGGTGGAAGAGCAACTCTGAATCAGCCCCGTATTGTGCAGCCTGCAACCTTCTCATGTCTGAATGTAACGTCATTTGTATTGTATTCGCTTGTATGGACCCTTTGTGGAGCTGCATAAATATAAAAAAAACTAAATAATGCCAATGGTAGTAGATGTTAAGTGGCAGCAAAGGAGAGTGAAGAAAAAAAACCCTTTAAAACTAAAAAAGTGAATAATTTATGCAAGCATCATAAACCAATAAATATATATTGATTGTGTGTGTATAGTGGAAAAGAAGATTGTTTGACACAGGTGAGTAAGAGACTTGCAATGTTCCTGGGAGTCTGTGGTCTTTAGTTACAGACAGGGTGAATCCTCCACACTCTCTTGCTCACAGGTTAAAGACCTGGCTCTAATCAGAGCTAGTTAGAGCTGAGAAGAGACTATAAATATGGCTGGGGCGGTGTTGCTGAGTGGTTGGTGATTAGAGAGGATACTGTGTGTGTTTAGTTAGATGCAGGAACCTGCGTATACTGCAGTTTGTGTGCAGCAATATGATTCAGCACCTGTGTGTAAACAGTGTCTGTATGCAGAGCTTATCACATAACTGTGTCAGAAGTGGGGTTCTAATAGACAGACAGAACCCGCTGTCTACCCAGCCAACAAGTCCAGGGTGGTGAGTAACGTGCACACAAGAGGCTAATCCAGAGTTGCACTTAAACCTTTTTTTCTAAGGTGCAAATGTGGACCTGAGTGATTCCATGTTGAACTGCAAGGGGAGGAGAACTTTAAATAGTGAAAGCAGAAATAGAATTGCACATAAAGTTTTTTAGCTCAACTCTATTTCATAGCTTAAACAAAACTGTGCAGTATGTCATTTCTATGTGCGGAAGGAAAGTATTTCTCCAGCATGCAAATATTTAAAATGAAATATCCCCCTTACCACGCACTACGGTTTATCTGAGCTGTACACTTGCACCTGTTTTGCCCTTAATCCCTCTCTGGATTGGCCGTAGCTGATACTATATCACATTCGCTCCATTAGTGGAAACGTTTAGGTGAAGCAAGGCTTAAGCCCAAAGTAAATGTATAATTTGGTTGATAGTTGCAGGTGTGAATTAAAGGTAGATACAAAACTTTTATTGTCATAAGGAAAAAAAAATTGCTAATGTTTACTGCAAATGTCTAAGTTTCTAGGTCTGTGATTCTCAGCCTTATTGTATTGAGAACAAGTGACCAACTATGGATTCTGAAAGAGTACCTCTGATCAATCCCAATCCTCATTACCCTTTCTAATACCATTCTGTCCCTACATTCCTCCCTCCACATACCCTCGTTATGGTCCTACTATCAGCACATAAGCCCCTTCGTTCTTGTATATGTTTTATCAGGCCAATTCCCCCCTCCCTCATGTATGTTTACATAGCTGTGACATTATCACACAGATCCACAACCGCTCCCAATTTATATATAAATACATTTATTTAAATTTAAATTTATTTTTATATTTATTACATACTTTTGTAATAATTTTCAGGTCCATTTCTTTTATACACCATTCGTCTCTATCCTTTCTCTACCTCTATCCTATCTTCTTCTTCTTCTATCCTATCTATTTCTTCCTACCTCTATCCTTTATACCCTCTGCTGTCTGGCAAGTACCGTTCATGGTACAAAGACTTCTGAGTGCTGTAACGCCTTGCCCCCCTGCTCAGTGGTCCAGCGTATCACCCAACAGTGCTTCATGTGCCACAGTGTGGGAACCCCATCGAGGTGATGCATAGTTTGCAGCACATGTATATGTAAATGTTTTGTTCGGTTGAAGGTGTGGTTTATAATGTTTATGCTTAAGGAAGCTAAATTTTGCCCATAAATAGCCAGTGTCTGCTGTGGAAGGGGTGTCTGATGCCAGCTTAGTGGTCGGTGTCTGTGTTTTTGGTTAGATGAAGGGGCATTGGTCTGATTATAATACTGTTTGTTTTGGAATACTGGTTTTCTTTTACTAATGTGCATCGTCCTGGCAATAAACCGTAACAGTGTGGGAGTAATATCTGTTTGCAGTGCATGTCACAATATATGTATGCGTGAGCCCTCTGACCATAGGGTGACCCATAACACTACATCTTAACAACACTTTCATAGGGCATACTTCTGCCTATTCAGCAAGTCTGAGTGTCGGCCCTGCTCTGTAGTACCCCTGTGTAAAGAAGTGTTGGCTTGTTTATTTAGGAGCTGTACTTCTGCACTCATAAAACTGTTACTGAAATGTGTAATTAGTGGAGTATATGAGGGGTCTGGGAAGGAACCTCTAACATAAAAAAACAAAAAACCCTTCTCCTCTGCCATATAGAAAACTCTACTCTGCAGATGTACTGTGTTCCTCGATACGTGGATAATGATACTACTTTGCTATATATCACCAGTTAGAACCGTTCATTTTGCAGTAACATTCAGATCATGGTTGGTGGCCTGTACATAATTGCAAATAATTTCATGCTCTGTTAATTAGCTTACAAAAAAGCCTTTGCGGTGTTGAAAAATCTTACTACAGCAATGATATGCATCAGTCAGAACGTAATGACAGGCTTCATATATGTACAACAATGATATGCATCAGTCAGAAAGTAAGGACAGGCTTCATATATCTGCAGCAATGTTATGCATCAGTCAGAAAGTAACGACAGGCTTAATATATCTATTGGTTGTAAACAGCTTTCTCTTGCACATGCAACATTAACTGTAACTTGCTTTATCTATACCAAAGATCTCTCTTCTATATACATGAAAAAAAACTACTTTGACTGATTATTTCCTGTACTTACCAAAGTAAAAAGATGTATTTATAAAACAAACAAACCTGAGAAGTAAAATAAATTCACACAGTACACTTCATATGAGCAAAAGCACTAAATAAAGCAAAAAAAAGTCACAAAGCAAGTTGCAAATGTTGATGCTGGGCTTACATAACAGCTTGAAACAAGTGTGCAATGTAAAGTTAACTGCGGTCCTTATGCAAGACAGAAATATATACCCAACACTGGCTGACTAAGTAGATCTTCAGCACAGGGACGCAGGAGACACATGCAGCTGTCACCACAAGACATTAAGACCGTGCCAAAATCTTCGAAACGCATTATATATAAAACAGAAAAATGTTTGATCTCTATATTCATAATAATTGAATTGCCATCAACAACTGCTGCGGCCTGTGGCAGTGACATGCAACAGAAAGTCTGCAGGATTATGATCTCACTAAACTGATAAGTCTTTGTATTTCATTTTCAATGACAAATTAAATCAGCCAGCAAGAGTATGCAATGCAGATACCACTGGGCAGAAAGCAATCTGCAGATAACTGGGTTACAGCAGCAGCATCAGGCAAAAGTACAGTATAAATATAAAGGCAATGGTGAAAAGCAAGAGTGTTAACTCACTTCTGCGGCAATGACATTGACCAGGCTGCAGAGGGACCACACAAACCAATCGCTAAGGAGTAGTCTACAGCTTGATGTAACCAAGTGAAAGTGTCTCCTCTTTCCCAGCAATGCAGGAAGGAGAATTGGGTGGGTAGCGATGGTGTAAGGAGGGGAGGGGGGCACAAATGATGATACAGCAGATCCCTAATGTTTTGTAATATACAATGTTGTCACTGACATTGTTTCTACAATGCTGATGCTAGGCTGCACAAAATAGCAACGCCATGCCAACATTCTGCTGACCATTGCTGTAACAACACACACTATATATACCTATACACATGCAAACACCTATACTTACAAACAAGAAATCTGCCACCAGTAATCATTCAGACGATGTGTGCAAGGGCTCTATGCGCTGCTTTAGGTCTAGGAGACTGTATTTCCCTCCTGCAAAGCTGCAGTACAGGAAGGGGAGGGGGGGCTATAAACAGCCTCACACCAGTGGTCCTTATACTACAGGGCACAACACTGCTCATATGTGGAACACACAGACAGATGTGCAGGGTGATTAAACATGCAGCATGCACTTTGCAGCACACAAGTGTTTGGAGAGAGAGAACAGTATCCACATGCACAAATAAACCATTGTGATGTGTGTGTGTGTGTATCTATATATATATATATATATCTATATATATATATTGCA
>WWET01000107.1:719595-732109 GCA_011038615.1 Limnodynastes dumerilii
ATTGCACATATCTATCTATATACACATTGCAATATTATAGATTATCTACTGATTGATGGATTGCATGCACTGCCACAGCATGTAATCATACCCAGCACCCCCCATACCCTGGATAAGTTCTATTATTGTGATTATAGTGGTAGGAGGCTTAGGAGATCTCCCTGAGCAGTGATACCAGGCGCCCCACATTGCAGCCAGTCAGTCAGTCAGTATGTGCGCACCTGCAGCTCCGCCGCCCCCTCCTCCAGCGCTGCGGCCGCCGCTCTCTGCTCTCCTCAGTCCCCGTGGTGCCGCCGCTGCCTCAGCCCTGCGCTCCCCAATCCGCTGACCTCGTGGGAGAGCAGCAGCCTTAAGCCCCGCCCACTCCCTCAATAGAGACTGTTACAATGCGGGCTCCATCAACACAGCACCCATTGGCTCGAGAGGGTGACAATCAACGGGGCTCCGTCGCTGATTGGCCGTCTGGAGAACCGTCTCAGGATAACAGATGCCTGGATTGGCGGATCGGGCTGTCACTCTTTTTGACGCATTAATAACATAGAATATTTTATTATTGCTGCTTATTGTATCACGTTAACCATTAAATAGGGCTGCGATGATTGCTTTATGGGGTGAGGGAACCTATATTCACTCCTCAGACACCTCCATAAGTAACACCACCAATATCATTGTGCTCAAGAGACAGGTGAGCGAGCTGCAGTTATCCAGCTGTTTTATGACTACATCTCCCAGAATTCCCGGTCGCAGGCTTCAATGCTGAGGGCTCATGGGAAATGTAGTCCAGGAACCTCTGGAGAGCCGCAGCTTGCCATGGCCTCCTGTGCAGGATTATACACCTGTAACCATGACCAGACGATGCTCCTCTGAGAGAAGACACACCTCTCTGTCTGCATGGCGTCAAAGGGGAGGATTTACCTCACGCCTTGGAGTCCATGCCGCAGAGGCCGCCAAATCAGGCGGCGTCTCAGGCGGAGATTGCCGGCTCCATGGTAACAGACGCTGGAAGGTGGACGAAACCAAATGATACCTTTATAGGGGGGGATGAATCTCAGTATTTACATGTAATGCTTCCTAAACTAAACTACTATGAGTTTTATAGGCACAGTGTGAAAGAAAACCAAATTAATAAAATGCATCTAATATGTTACTTTATAACGCGAGGCATTTCCAGGAAGGAGCAATGTAATTATAACAAGGACACCCCCCTATTCCAGGCCTTTGGTTAGACCCAATGGTAATCTGGATGGAAGATGGCAGCTGAGTGCTGTTGAATTCAGGTGATGGTAATGAGGAGAGTGTTAGTTTGTGATGGTGAGACGGGGCTGGGAGCTGTGCTGTGAAGGGCGGTGGGTATTTAGCATTGGGGTTTGTTTGTGTGCTGCATAGGGGTCACATCTCCAGGTTAATGCATTGGTAAAAGTGAAATGCAGAGTGAAGTGTCTGTGGTGGGCATTGCATGCTAATTCCTGCAGTCCCTTGGCACCAGGGGGGCACCAGGATACTTGGCTTTGTAATAATTTAATGCAAACTAAAGTTTTCTTTGGTTGGTCCATTTTTGGACCATTTCATTAACACAAAAGTTTCTGCAAGTATTTATTGCAAACTAGGATCCATTTTGTCAGCCTGTCAGACTACTAGTTGTAGTGATATTGCAATATTAGAGCACCAAGCAGCTTTTACTGCCATAATATTTATGCAAGACCAGGTCTCTTAGGTTGGCAGACTGTGGCTTCCCTTCCACAGTAACAGCTAGTCTCTGTAGTTGGCTTGTTATGCTGACATTTATAGTTCCCCTGTAATTTCCCAACCAAAGCTTCATTATTTGTTATCATTGAATGCAAATTAAGATCTTTGGTAATTTGAGACTTGTAACCCATCTGTGGCAACTCGCTTACTGTGTAACTACTTCTGCAAACTAATTATTTTAATTTAGATTACTTAATTTAAGTCATGCTGAAATTAAGCATGAGCTGCTCGCAGTGTATGGAAATGGAGAGATTTACAATTATCTTATTTATAGATTATAGATAAACATGAAATAAGCTAGGTTTCTGTCTGCTAATTGTCTGTGAGTTAATTATTGCAAATGGTTTTCCTAGCTAGGAGCATATAGTGAAAACATAGCCTGAGGCTTAGGGCTATTGTCATAATTATTGTTCCTAACCTGTATTTACAAAGTGCAATGCTACTTAACGATATGTAGTTAGTTCAGTGGCATGTTTTCTAAGGGTGCAGCTATTACAGACATGAGTCAGTCATCCACTCGCAGTGAAAAAGCAACCTATGAAGTCCCCACTATCTCAAAAGCTGCAAACACCCCCCTGCTCAGCAAAGCGAGAACAAGAAAAGCAAAACAGTGTAACTGGGTCCTTACTGTAATTTGCTATGGGGCCTCTTAGATGCCATCTATCCTTTAGGAATAAATTATTATTATCATGTCAATATATCAGACACTTTTCTTCCTGCCTGATTGCATACAAAATGTGAATCTACATCTAGTGAAAACAAACACACAGCATTTACAAGCCCCCAACAAGCAGTTGGCCTTTGCTAGTCACAAAGGGCTTCCGAGAGAAAATCCCCTATTCATCTGCTGTAAATGGCTAAGTAAGATTTGCCAACTGTGCCCAAATCAATTCCATGGGATTATGTGGTTTAGTGAGGTCATCAAGCTAAACATGACAACTCTAGATAACCGGCACTGGTGTATTAACACACATTGCTTTCTTTACTCCTTCACCAGTTCTATAGATTAGAAGCTTCTGAGCAGTGGCCTTCATATACCCAGTCCCTCTGTTACCATCCATATTATAATGATGATTAAAATGGTAAAGCACTCCATAATCTGATGGCACTATGTATAAAACCTGTTAATAACATATCTGGATTAGGTAGGGTTTATATCATAGGAAAGTTGCAGGACAAATGATATGTTAATAATAATAATAATAATATAGCATCGGATCAGGCTTCTTGCAAGGGGGCTTTTTCTAATCATAAGAGTCCAGATTCACAGTTACGTAGTATTCGTTTTACATGCGTTGTAGCTTATTTATGCTATCTACGTACCATTTTCTTTAGACAGATATGGTACGTAGATAGCGTGAATAATATACTAGGCATGCGTAGTAGCTCAATTCTTAAAACAACGTACGTAAGAGGAAAACTATGTAACTGTAAATCCCGACCTGTTTTACGAAAATGCCCCTTTGTGGACAGTATCGCAGGCACAGCTTTTCTAGGCCGATTTTTGGGTCGAGAATTCCGTCCTGGTCACAAACTGAGGTGGGCAGGACAAATCTGCTCTGTGGCAGGGGGTAGGGTTGGCCTTTACGTGCTATCCAGACTCCACACACCCCTATTTTGCGTGGCGACACTCTAGGCATCTTAATGTAGGTTCCAACTATTGGTATTCCCTTGTGCCCGCGCTGGTGATTGAGTTCAGTGGAGATCGTGCCTCAGATCTTCACAGCTCTTAGGTCTCTGTGGACAGCGATGGTGGAGAACTATTATTATGGTTTCTACCAGCAATTAATTATTGCAGATTTGCATACAATGAAATTTCCTTATAGCCACAGTCTGATCTCACATTGCTAAATGGTATAAATGATGGCCCTGATTCAGATATAAAAAGGATCTTGAAAATAAGAGAGGAAAGTTACTCTTGGGCTAAACCATGGTGATTGCAGGGGAGTCATATTTCATCTGTTGTAAACAGTATTAGAGATGAGAGGTGATGTTTCCTATCCCAAGTCTAAATAACAGTGTGATAGTAAAGCTGGTCAGTACCTGTGTGCAGTAACCAATTCAAAGCTATGTCCCTGCATGCAAAGAATACAATTACCTTGACTCCCCCTGCAATCAACATGGTTTTTCCCAGGTGTAACTTTCCTCTCTAGTTTCAATCTCCTTAAGTCTGAATCTGCCCCAGTGTCAATAACCGGATGGTAATGTATTCATTGCAAGTCTGCATAATTCTCTTTATAGTTAGAAAAGAAGTGGTGTTCAGGCCGAAACAATATTTTTGGTGTAAAGTATTTTTATGAACATTCCAGGAATACAGCAAAACAGGTGAGATCACACCACATTTTAAGACTGATACAGAACATAGGTTGCCTATTCGTTAAATAGAATCACAGCAGCCAACAGAAAAACATATATGACATGGCAATTTAGTGAACATCACACATTAGGTAAATTGAAGCATAGGATCTTCTGTAAGACCAAAACATTATTATTAAGACGAGTAGTGAAGCTGAGCTGGAGTGTGGATGGAAGCGTGCCATTATCCTATTCATTTTATGGTATAGATTATAACACATTGCCATTACTTATTAGATAAAATGTGTAGATACAGCCTGACATGAATGAGTGACCGCTCGATATTTTTCAGTTGTTCATGTAATGTCTTTTTATTTTGAAGGCATGAGTTTAAGAAGAACTGGAATCAGGATGAGCGAGTGGGAAACCATCTTCATCCAAAACCGGGTAATACCGCAGCACATACAGAGATGGAAGCACAGGGCAGGGGACACCGCGGGATATCAGATCTTCCTCAGCACTCTAGAAGGAATCCCAAACAAACAGGTGATCTATAACATAAATTAATACGATTGGCTAGTGCTGGAAAAACGCTATGTGATAGCTGCCGGGCTATTGGTCGACTTTGCAGTGTATTTGGGACATAAGGACACAGGATCAGTAATGGTTCAAGCTTTGTACCTTGGCCTCAGCGGAGAGATGGGGTGTCTTGTGGTCCGTCAGAGGGTACGTCCCTAGTCGTAGGGCCTGAGTCTTGGCATAAAGCCCTGACCGCTCTAAGTAGGCATTAAAGGTATATGTAAAATAACTTTCTTATTCTCCTCTCTCTCTAGCCCTAGACAGGCAGGGTACACAGGAGAGGGACTCATTCTCAGGTTGCACTATATTGCCGTCTAACAATCGGCCCTTTTATGCACACTCCCCTATGGCAGCTTGGAAACGTTGTTGAAGTAACTTCACGTGTTGGTTCTTTGCAATGAGGACGAGCACATTCATAAAATATTTCCACTAAGCAGAATTGCAGAAGCGAAAGTTACTGGACCGGATCCAGAGCCTAGAGCGCAACTGATGTAAGTCTCCCGTGTCTGTCTGTACTGTGCATGTGCTGTGCAAAGGACTTCTGCATCCGAGTTTTGTGTCCGTGCGCGCTCGCCATGCGTATGAGCTGGATATGGTGGTGGGAGGTTATCGTACGGTATGGACGTTCTAAACCCCTTACGTACGATCCACCATTCTGTACGTGGGCCTCCCGCGTGTGGAGCCTTACGGTAGGGTCCTGCATTCGTGTGTGTCCTGCCCGTGTGTGTGTGAGGAGAGTGCTGAGGGTGAGTGGTGTGTCCCCCTGTCCCGCCTACGGAACTCTGGGTTTCGAATTCCAACGTTAAGCAATTCTGGTTTAGGCGCACTGTGTAAAACTACAGGCCCATCTTCCCCTCTCTGCCCACTAATCCTCATATCCCTTACTATCTTATTCTAGTCTATACTAGGAATACCTGCAGAACTCAGAACGTGCTGTCGTGTTCTCATCAGCATACCGCAAGTTATCCTTTATTTCGTTCTGCATTTGTTCTTTTGTAAAGTCACCGGCCCGTTACACAGTGAGGACCTGATTCAGAGATTGAAAATAAGAACTTAAAGTTACACCTGGGCTAAACCATGTTGATTTCAGGGGAGTCAAATTTCATTTGTTGCAACAGTATTATAGTTAAAAGGTGATGTTTCCCAGCTCAAGGCTAATTAGCAGTTTAAAAGTGAAACTGATCAGGTATCTGTATGCAATAAGTAAAAGCAAAGCATTCCCCCTGCATGCATAGAATACAATTAACTTGACTCCCCCTGAAATCAACATGGTTTTGCCCAGGTGTAACTTTAAGTTCTTATTTTCAGCCTCTGAATCCAGGCCCTGTGACCATAGTCAGCGAGCATTATAAGCCAGGATAGTCGTCCGTTATAACACGATGCAGGCAGCGTCTCTGGAATGAAAAGTTTCCTCTTGTTTATGGAGTTTTCCTATCCAGGCAGCTGATGAGAGCCGAGCTTCACAGGCCGTCGTTTAGTGCTCTAGTCTGAAACAATGGCTTGTGGCTAAATAATTCATGCTGATCCCTGTTTTAGTGGATCTGGAGGGAGAGAGTAAACACAGATGGAACAAGGCATAGACTAGCAGCTGCCCTGGTTATTATGCTTCTGTCTGTTCCATTCGCTGTCCCGGCGGCTAAATCACGTCGCTGATTCCAAATAACTAGAAGTTTGCTTTGGATTTCACTTTTACATCATCGTCAGCATTGAAGTGGAGATGAAAGGGAGAGGGGGGGGGGGATTGAGGTGTAAGGCTGGGTACTTGCATGTCCACTTCTCATCCAGTCTGACCTGTGACCGCCCTGTTGGTCAGGCATTGGATCGTGTGTACGCTCATATGACTCCATAACATCCAGCCCTGGGGCAGGAGTTACTAAGCCGCTGGAAAGGAAAAAAAGGGAGATGTTGCCCATAGCAACAAATCAGATTCCAGATGATCTCCCCAGTGACCTGCAGCTATCCTGACTATCAGCTCAGTGGTGGTCGAATGAACATTTCTTAGGGACATAGAAAGTGACAGCAGGTAGGAGCCACACAGCCCGCTCTGTTTGCCTAGTGTTATTTATTTTTAGACTACACTAACCTAGACCCTTTGTGATCCTCAGTTGTGTTTAAGGTTTAGATACCCTTAGATTTATTTCAAGCAAGTTTAAATTGTACTGTATTAGCCTCAACCACCTCAGATGAGAGGCTATTCCATGGTTCAACCGCCCTTGCAGGGAAGTAACATCATATACCCCCTTTATTTTCTCGTGCTGTGAGGCGGAGATGGGGGTGTGATGACATCACAATTGCATGGCGTTACTTTTATAGGGGTCTATCTACAAAGATCATTTTAATGCGATAGGGTCAGTTTTCACTTCAAAACGGGCCCCATCGCATTAAAATTAAGGGGAGCATATTTACAAAATGCCGGAGCGGAGTTTTACACTCCGCTCCTGGCTTCGGATTAACGCCAGCTCAGACTGGCGTTAGTGGTAAGTATTCCGGCGATGTCCCCATATACCTCATTTCTTCCCCCCTAATAGATGTTGTTAGGGGGAGGAAAAGGGGGGGGGGTATGTATGGGGAGACCGTTGGAATACATAGAAATATTGACCGAGTTAAAAAAAAAAAAAAAACTTTTATAAGTTAAATAAAATCAATCAAATCCATAAAAAAACATAGAAAATATAAATAAATATTTAAACTCACCTGTCCAGGCGTCTCGTCGGGCTGCAGCTGTCCGGTCCGGGCATGATACACTGCACATGTGCAGTGTTTCTAATGTCGGGAGTTGAAATTTTCTAAGTCCCGAATGAGAGATATTGCGCATGTGCAGTACTTCATTCATGCATCGCAGGATCATCGCGGGACCTCGCAGGAGGGGTGAGTATTTGTAACCAGGCTCGCTGCGATGATGAGCCAGCCTGATGCAGCTTCGTTCTCAGGGAACGAGACAGGTAAGTAAATAAAGCCCATAGTGAGCTCAGAACATCTGTGCAGATGCTGGACAGTCACAGTGTAGTAGGGTGCAAGGCATAGGCGTATCTATAATGGGTGCAGGGTGTGCACACGGGCCCCTAGGAACAGGGGGCCCTGTGGCATTCATCCTGCACTCAGGGTTGGTAGGGGGGCCATTCAGCATCTATTTCTTCCCTCAAAGATCTTCCAGAGGGAAGAACTAGGTGCCGAATGAGCCCCACTTCCCCTGCTGTGGGACGGTCACCATTCATGGGCCAGAATAGGGGAGGGGCTTACACCATTTGGCTCCACCCCCTTTGAGGTTCACGAATCAGGACAGTCCCTACGGGGGGGAGGAGCCATGTACAAATCCTGCACAAGGGCCCCCTCGCTTCTTAAAACGCCCCTGGCGCAAGGGATGTCGCTGGATACCGTTCACAGCACAAACCTTAGTTAAGGAGTAGCGTGGCTGGGAAGCGATGCGAGTCCTTGAATAGAAGAGCTCTGCCATCGTTGTGTGGCCGCCCTGGGAACAATCGTGCAGCGGGAGGAAAGCTGCCATAGCGAGGCTTCACACAGACCGACCACTGGAAGATAAGTGTTTTTCTGTGGCTTGTGGTTGTGTTTGTGAATTGTCTGATGTGAGTGTGGCGGACGCTGTGAGCAGCACCAGTAGGAATGGGGTTAATGGATTGTATTCATAGATCGGAATGAGTTAGATGCACCAGTATCTCCCCTGTCCCGTCCCCCCCAACCCGCCTCTGTTTCTACGATCCTTATGGCACTTAACAGTAGGTCTTACGTTCTTAAGAAGGAAAATACACACAAAGATCCCTTCCCCCACCCACTCCCCTAATTTAAGTCCCTCCCCTTAACCACTCCTTTTAAACAGGATAATGGCTGCCGTTTTGCGCCTCTTCCTTCTTAAATGCCTATGTGCGTTCTTTAAAGACCGCTCCTTCTCAATCTTAATGACCTGCTGCGCAGTGTAGTAGGTCATTTCTTAAAAGACCGTTCTTAAAAATCAGGAGCTTCAATTCGGTCCAATAGGCCTGGCGTATAATAATGCCGCCTTCTCAAAAACCCAGTTTTAAAGGATCCTCAGAAAATACATGACTATGCTATAAGTACTTAGTGGGAGCTGGAACCCCTTCATGAAATTCTGATGAGGAGTAGAGGGGTTACTGATACTAGTGTATTTTCATTTGAAGGTATGCAGCAGCCATACTGAGCCCTGTTCCATATGGCTGCTGCACACATTCCTATGAAGGACTTGTCTTACAGACATGCTGAGTGCACATATTGCAACATAAGTCAGAGACCAACCTACAGGAGGAGCCATGATTTCACCCGTCTAGCTATATGGTTAACTGAACCTATGTATGTGCTGAGACGTAGTGTGGTATATTGGAGCACCTGACCTGTTTTTTCTCCCTTGGATTTCCATGGTGGTTATATTTTATCTTTGGCTGCACAGTCTCTATTTATGTATCTACTTACACACATTGGGGTAGATCCAGAACTCCACTTGCCGTACGTTTCCTCGCGTAGCATATTTACACGTGCGTACCTTCTATACACTCCCCTTGTCACACCCCTTGAATGTACGTATTTTGTCAGAGATCGCTTTCCAAACTGTACCTTACCTTTTTCCCACGTAACCGATGTCATCTGCTCACGTATGTATGGTCAACACGTATTTACGCAGCTAAGCACGCCCATACTGTACACTTTAAATACAAACCCCCGCCTACATAGCGTATTTCAGGCGTTCACATTTACTTTATGTTACGCAGCATATTTTCTCTGGTGTGCATGCGCAGTACTTACCAAACGGCGATTTTACGTCTCCGCCACGCGTACATTCGTTCACAAGCGTTGTTTTGCATCTGGCCCATTGTTTGAGGAACACATTACAATTTGTGATTCTTTACTTACAATAATAGATGGGAATATGCACACTGCATGCTTTTTCCCGTCTTTGTAGGCAATTGAATCAGGCCTTAAGGGTTTGGCTACATTCAAGGGTTTTTTTTCCCTGTCCTGTATGTCTGTGCTGTATATTATTATGTAATATACTGTCCATCCCTGTCCTGTATGTCTGTACTGTATATTATTATGTACTATGCCGTCCATCTCTGTCCTGTATGTCTGTACTGTATTTTGTTGTATTTTGCACTGCGCTGCGGACACCTTGTGGCGTCTTATTTATAATTTATAGTTGCCAAGTGCTACGTAATATGATGATGCTGTTTATAAATATGTAGCAGCATGCACTCCACACCAGTATTGGAAACTATGGACCGGATCCAGACTCCTGTATGCTTTCCGTATGCATCCGACAGTGAGAGGGTAGTGCAAGCCCCCGTCACTCCCCCCTCTCGTGCTTACGCTGTCATAAGCCCGCCTTAACTAACGCGCACGGATCAGCGTTCCGTACGACTGCTGATCGGCACACTGTGCAATTACTTTGATTCCCTCCGCCCACTTTAGCGGGTGGGAGGGAAGCACAGCCCGTTTCTTTAGATCTTGCATCGTACAGAACTAAGCGTAACATCTGGAGGGCGCATGCACCTTGCATGCATAATTGAGGGCCACACAGGTGTCCGTGCTGAGGGCCACTTGTTTCTCAGCAGTAACCAGATTTTAGACATCGCTCTTTCTGTAAATAATTTTCCATTGCGGTTTCTTCGTACAGATTAAAACATTTAACGGAGTCATTTCTTTTAAAGAAATATATTTACCTGGATATTGCATTTTTATTATTTTGCTATTATTTTTATGACTGAAGATTGAGTTCTAACAAAAGGCAGAAATAACAAAAATAAAATTGAAAAAAAAACAACTCAAAAAGTAAAGATAAAAAAGATTGTTTGGCAATAATAGTGATTTCTGAGCCCTTTGTGGAGAGAGGTGTATGAGGATAAGTAGGTCACAGTTCTATTACAGTGAGGCCTCCATTTCATCGGATCTGTGTGATGAAGAAAAGATGACAGTGTTTGAGTTTAAGGCTATTGATTTATAGCAGGACGGAGTGTTCGCTGATGTCACTGACTGTGCAGCTGTCTCCCAGGCGCCCGGTGCCCTTGGAGTTTGCTGGTTCAGCTGCGTCTTCTGGTGTTCAGTTTGTTTTGGGAAGCAGAGAGATCATCATTAGCTCTGTGTAATGTGTGACTTGTACGCAGCTCTCACACCTGCACCGTGCACGCCTCATCGTGCCCTGCTGCCCTCCTAATTCCAGCACCATATACAGTAGCCTAACCGCTATTTATTGCCCAGGCCTCCTGTGACCGCGTTCTTGCTGATGAGAAGCCATTTGCGTCACTGTAGTTGTCACAAGTTGGAAAAAAAAACCCCCCATAAAATAAACAGCTGTTAAGTCAAGTTTGCTCTGTGTTGGTACATTTGGGACATTACTATTTATTTTTATTATACTGTGTAATCATAAAAGAAAATATTCAGCCACGTTTTAAAAACTCCCAGAGATCTATTCAGATATGGAAAGTCTTCATCTGAAGCCAGTGACGCTTCTGTCCCCGCTAACACCCTTAAGCTGGCCATACACTAGGCGATTATCGGCCTGATCTCCCAATTATCGGGTGATCGGGCAAATAATCGCTCTAGTGTAAGGTCCAGATCAATTTTTAAGGGAGCCAATCAGCAAGCTGTGAATGGCTCCCTATTGTTCAGAGCTGCTGCTGCTTTATATCTTTGTACAAAGCTGCTCTGATAGCTGTGAAGGTTTACTTTACCGCTGTCAGAGCAGCATAGTACATAAATATACAGCAGCGGCTATTGCAGGAGTAGTACAGACAGGGATCAGCCGAAACTGCTCTGTGTGAAGCGCAGCTTCGGCTGATTTTTATCTGTATTACTGCATGCAATAACCGCTGCTGTATATCTATGTACTATGCTGCTCTGACAGCTGTAAAGTAAACCTTCACAGCTATCAGAGCAGCTTTGTACATAGATATAATGCAGCAGCAACAGAGAGCGCTCTCCCCTTCCCCTCTTCTGCTAGGATTATCGGTCGCAGCAGGAGAGGTGTATGGTGCCGATAATGGGACATCATCCCATTTATCAGCTGACCCCCTGCTGGGACAGATAATCATCCTAGTGTATGGCCAGCTTTAGACCCATGTCCTATGCACCTAAAGCTCCCCGCGGCCTATGGAATGGGGCTGATGTAGAGTTCTCAGTAAGTTAGTCGTTGTTTGAATCTCTGGATAGGACGTAGTAAAAATGGGTCCACAAATGGATTCGTATAGTCAGAGGCTGCGAGATGTAATACAGAAACCACTACATGATTGCGTGTTTTAAATGTTTTTTTTTTAAATTTTATTTATAATCAAATAACACTTAAAAATATAATATCTTAGTTAAACAATGGCTGGCGCATACTGTGCTGTAATATGCTGCTATGCAGACTATAATAATAAAAGAATGACTGGTGTATGAGCAGAAATGTATTTTACAAGTGAATGTCATCTTTGTATATATGCTGTTTATGGGCTATGCTCATACTTAGGAAGCAGCTGCTTCTTGAGTATGGTCTTTTACGAAATTCATCTACACAATCTACGTGCCAGTTGTGTGTAGATTGACTCTGTGCGGTCTTTAAAGACAGCACGGAGTAGTATAGTTAGAAGGAGGCGGTGTAATGGCGCCTTGGGGTGTGCTTAGTTAGAAGTGGGAGGGAGGGATTTAGATTAGGCGCAGGGGGGTAGGGAGAGGTATTCTTAAGCAGGAAACCCCGCACGGTAGAATAAGGTAGCTCAGTGACACACTGCGCCATAAGGTACCTAAAAACGGGGGGTGGGTTATGTGCAGGACGGGTGACTTAGGAGCGGTTCTGTGCACACTGAACTCATTCTTAAGCATGATCCTGAGGTACGCCGATGCGCTGTGCTTACTAAAGCACAGCGTATCGGCGTTCACTTACCTTGAAACT
>WWET01000107.1:738878-763536 GCA_011038615.1 Limnodynastes dumerilii
CCCACCCCTGTATCTCTCCATCCCACTGCCCACCCCTGTATCTCTCCATCCCACTGCCCACCCCTGTGTCTCTCCATCCCCCGCTCCCCACCCCTGTGTCTCTCCATCCCCCGCTCCCCTGTATCCCTGAGGGGTTTTTCTTGGGTTTGCCCCGGGTAGTGGTGCAGTGTGAAATGTGCGATCCAATTTTTTCAACAAGGATCGCGCACACAACAAAATCTAATTGGAGGGAGTTATTTACTGTTGCTAAGGCAATAATAAACACGCGCCACCCATCACACTGTCAGCGCAGACCCGGGTCCCGGAATTTCCTGGATCAAACCTGCAGCATGCAAGACATATTCTATTTATCCCAAGCATGTTTACACTGTTCTACTGTGTTACCCTCTACCCCTCAGATGAAGGGCTATTCCGTGGATCAACCACTATTTCAGTGGAGCCATTTTGGTATGCATGTTAATGTTCTACTGCAACAATGCTCCGTACAGCGGAGGACAAGAGGCCTGGCTTGCCGAAGAGCTGGCCTTAGCATTGCAATGCGACTGAGCTCTCATGGTATAATCCTAAATTTCATATCCTAGGCTACCTTAACCTGAAGATCATACAGATGCCTAACGAAGTCTTTACTGCCCGCCATGCATGCATACTGTGCCCATAGCAAAGGCTTCAGCATCTCTTTGTGTGTGTGTTGTGTGGGCCTCATTCTGAAATATCTGCCATGTTTTTTTTTCTACTATTTTGCTGTATAATACGACGAACATGAAACAAACGCCATTGTGGCCCCCTCCTCAGTGACTGAACCCCTCCAGTCGTCGTATATGGTCAGCATCCTGCTGATACTTAAACCGGGCACAATGGAAACTTATCTCTACACTCAGAGATATCGAGTATCCCGGCCATCCAAAGGGGCTTGCAACGGGTCCTCTGCAGGACTCTCGGCACATTATATGCTGGAAACCTGCAGGTCATGACTAGTGCCAGCGCTTATATAACACAATATCTAAGGATGAGTTTAGAAAAATAAAAATATTAGGATAAAAAAATGTTATTGTGTTTGGAAAACGTTTTATACATGCGCATTTTTCCAGCACTCTTGTGTTGCATCTGCTGTATAAAATTCTAATGCAAGTGTCTGGAATAGGTTGACCTATATCTGGGGCTAATGTTCTGACACAAACAGCGCTTATTCCTGACTGCGGTTGGGTCTGAATTACTGTACACTGACTACGTACATTTGAATCAGGCACAATTGCGTGTTGTTTCCAGACAAGCGTAGTGCAAAACCATGAGTAGATACGCTGCTTAAAGTTTGTGCAGCCCACAATTCATTATAAAGCACATTGTTGTTTTTTGTTTCATTGTTTTTTTAGTTTCAGAAATTGCAATAACGTGTTATATTTGCAATAATATATGTATGTAGTTTTCATAATGGCCACAAGAGGGCAGACACGTTCCATGGAAATGGTCTCTCTCTGTTGCTATGATGAATTAATGACATCTATTCAGCTTTGCAGCTTCTCCTCACTCTCCTGACACTTCTAATTCATGAGAGGTGGCTGTTGGCTGAGTGGGAAGCAGATTTTAATATATACACATACATATAAAGTGCATGCATGCTTCTCCAGTACAGCTCAGACCTGACAGGTGGTTTAATTGGAATCTCGTAAATGTTTAATTTTTATGGGCATTTCCAGAGTTAGTTTTATGTTTGTCATTTGTTTGCTGCATGTGGTTTATTCTCCAGTCAGTTGCTATTACCTACATCAGGGTCCTCCTGTGATCACAGGTGTTTAGGAGCAGTACTCGGTCCAGAAATGGTTCTCAGCTGGGTCAGACGCCGGGGAGATGCATAGGTCACCTGCAGGAGACAATATCCAGTTGCTTTATGTAGGTGGAAGCTGGCTGTGATTGTATTCTGCTGCACAGATGTGGATTCTGCGGTCTCAGAGCAGAGTCTGGTCATTGGTAAAAGTTTCTGTTAAAGTGGTTTGATTATTTATAATTTCTGCAGCATTAGTCGGAGAGAGGCTGTAATAATAATAATTTATGATTCTGTACCATGGGAACTGGTCACATGCCCCATGATAGAAGTAGGTAATGTATAAAAAGGGAAAAGCGCCGTATGTGTGTGATAAAAAATTAAAACCATAAATACCATAAAAAACTTCTACACAAGAGTAAAAATTAAACTTCTACACAAGGAGAAAAAAGTCCTAATGGTATACAGTACTTGTGAGCGGCATACAGGTCTAGGAATCTAGTAGAGATCCTGGTATGTGGCCAAGTTGTTAGTTTTCCAAATAAATTAGCTGCTGTGGTGGAGATCCGGAGGACACTTTGTGCTTAACAGCTCTTGAGTGTAACTCATCCCACCATTCTCCTACAAAGGACAAAAAAGAGAAACATATGGCAATTAGTCACCGCTATATGAATACATTCCCATGCAATGAGATCCTTTAGGGAACATTGTATAATTGTCTTGCTAACATGGTATTATTGTCATACCTGTGTTTCACCTGGAGAGATTTTTAAAAGGTGGCAGGAATCGCAGGAGGGCAGCTAAAGAAACATTTCCCGCTGTTCAGGTGCATAAAGTGATTCCATGCAAATAACACGGTGGTTCAGTAAGTAGAATTTACAGTGCTGAGGTCATGAGCTCGATTCCCGGACTGTGTGTGTTCTCCCTGTGTCTGTGTGGGTTTCCTCCCACAACATGTCAGAAACATTGGCTGCTTCCTGAATTAAATTAACCTGTGTGTGTGTGTGTGTGTTCTATGTATGTGTAAGGGACCTTAATATGTAGCTCCAATAGGGACCGGGACTAATGTGATTGCCTACTGTTCTCTGTAAAGTGATGTGGATAATTTGTGGTGCTATATAATAAGCGATAATAACAAATAGATACAAGTTCATGCATTACAGTAGTGGTACATGGGTCAGGTGTATTAAAAGTGGGAATTATTCTTATTATCTTCAGAAATCATTGCCACCTTCCCAAAATCCATAGGGAGATTGTAGCAGGTGGCTTCTAGTAACACAGACACAGCTGTACATCTCTCTAGATGTCACATGGAGGCAAAATGGAACATACACAAAGCATAGAAAGCTCAGAGATGCTTTCCAAAACCTCTCTACTCACGTCTGCCATGTGATTTGTGATTACTATGTGCAAAATAAAAGACTGAAGAAACAAACCTAGATATATGGCAGTTCAGACAGTTTTACTTCTATGCAGCCCTAGTGATGATTATAAACTTTAGCTGCTCTATAGTTGCATACAACCCTAGAGGTGTCCTGATGATGACTGAGCAGCAGGGGGCAGTCTCCTGACACCCAGCACAAGTGTAACTATAAACTAAACACAATCTAATAAGTGAGAGAACTCAAGACTTTTGTTTTCACAATCTGTTTAGAGAAACGACTTAGATTGCAAACAGCCGCGATAATTTAATTTCCCATCCAAATTCAATCCCACTCATTAATGCACCTCTCCACAAGCTTCAATTAAATAGATGATGATAATTTTACGATCTCCACGGAAAGCTTCTTGTTTCCTCCGGTGTATTGCGTGGTGTGCACTGTACAAGGCAGACATCATTACCTGGGAATATCACAGACCCACGCCAGGAAAATAAAATGCTGAACGCGTGTAAGATGAAAAGAGTCGTCTATACACAAGATGTAACATCACTGTACTGGTACACTGTACGGGCGCTCATTACTAAGCAATGCTGAAGAAGGAAAAGGTCCACTGGCTTACCGGTCCTAGCATGCATTGCATGTGCTGTGGTTCAGCCGAAGCTTGGGGACACTACCAGAGAGTGCTGGGGCTTGTAGTTCCACAACGCATAGTAAGTGTTAGCATGAAGCCATGTGCAGCTGACAGTCAAATCGTGGTGTCATCGCAGAGAACGACCCTTTTACAACAGGGACTTTTCCTACACCCCATTTGCAGCATCCCACCGCCAGCGAATGTTCCTGCCCTGCTGGAGTGAGGGAATCTAAGATACCCAGAAGGAACCTTACCCTTCTCCGATACATGCTCTACATGAAGCCTAACCTTAGACTCCTTTCCCCACAGCCTAACCCTAACCTCCCCTTCTATGCTGCGACCCTTCTCCACAGACTCTATCTCCGATCCATCCCCTCACAGCAGCCTAGCGCTAAGACTCCCCTTCTCCGATCCATCCCCTCACCGCAGCCTAGCGCTAAGACTCTCCTTCACCGATCCATCCCCTCACCGCAGCCTAGCGCTAAGACTCCCCTTCTCCGATCCATCCCCTCACAGCAGCCTAACCCTAAGACTCCCCTTCTCTGATCCATCCTCTCACCGCAGCCTAGCGCTAAGACTCCCCTTCTCTGATCCATCCCCTCACCGCAGCCTAGCGCTAAGACTCCCCTTCTCCCATCTATCCCCTCACAGTAGCCTAACCCTAAGACTCCCCTTCTATGCTGTATCCTTTCCCCACAGCCTAACCCCAAGACTCCCCGTCTCCGATCTATCCCCTCACAGTAGCCTAACCCTAAGACTCCCCGTCTATGCTGCATCCTCTCCCCACAGAATAACCATAAGACTCCCCTTCTCCGATCCATCCCCTCACCGCAGCCTAGCGCTAAGACTCCCCTTCTCCGATCCATCCCCTCACCGCAGCCTAACCCTAAGACTCCCCGTCTATGCTGGCTACTCTCCCCACAGCCTAACCCTTCTAAGCTCTATCCCCTTCTAAGTGCTATCCACTAAGTCCACCGGGCGCTGCGGCGAGTCTGGATGTCGGAAAGGTAATGAATGGGTAAGTTTGCGAAAATAAATTTGGAATATTTACCCATTCATTATTAAAACTTTATAATTAGTGACATTCTGTAAATAAAGACAGCTGATAATTAGTTGTTTGTGTATATATTGAAAATGTACTTTGCGGAGCGGGTGTTGATGGTCCTTACATTGCATAGGCCCCAGGACTTGATTATTTTCTTGGTATACAATATGCTGGGTATCTTATAATGATTCTTCTCCAGCTTGTGACTATATTCCCTTAAGTTCCCTGTTGCATTTCATTTATGCTGTACACACAGTAGTTGTATGTTATCTCTCTCAGCACCTTGTGGTCATAAGTGGTATTACTGAAAAATATTGCAAGGGCTGGTTTTAGTGATGGGCTCTACGTCTACATTAAATTCACGTTTGTCTGATGTAGCATCCTGAACGCTCCTCACCCGTGGCCCTTTCACTACGCTGTATGTATCTGTGGTGACATTGGATAATGTATACCATGGATTGGGTGATATATCTGTGGTAACATTGGATAATGTGTATTATGGATTGGGTGATGTATCTGTGGTAACATTGGATAATGTGTATCATGGATTGGGTGATGTATCTGTGGTGACATTGGATAATGTGTATTATGTATGTGTGCTCTTGGTCTGCTGTAGCATGGTTGTTCTGGTTGGGAGGATTAGGCAGGTGTGTGGCCAGTATAAGACATTGGGAAGAGCGCAGAACTGACAGGCCCAAAATCTTCCTGCTATGACCAGTCTGTCATTTGTCTTTGCATTTCTCTCTTCCGCGGGGATTCTGCTGATAACTATTTTGATCTGTGTTGTTAGACCCTATTCCCATACAGTCCAACATCCTCCCCCTCTTACCCTGAGCCTGTCCCTCCATTCACTTAGCCTAATTATTCTGACGCGTTTCCATGACATCTTCTAGACTTCTGATGAACTCTAACCAAATCCACAAAATAGTGCCCTCTAACGCAGGCACAGGGGATGACAGGGTTCTGTATGTTGTGAAAATCCCATCATGCTTTCTCAGGTATCGGCTCTGCTTGGAGTTGTTGGAGAGGGAGCATGCTGGTAATTGTAGTTTCACAACACCTGTAGTGCCAAGGCTGCCTATATGTACTTACTGAGATAAGGAAAATATCCATTTCTCAGTCACCCCACCCTCCTCGTCTGTGCTTTATAACCAGGGGGTAGAAAGTCAATAATTAAATCACTGCGCCATCACAAATTATGACTGACAGCTCAGAGGCCCACGTCCATAAAATGCTGAACCTATAAATAACACACGGGGCACCTTGAGATGAGAATCCCTCGCTGTCTACGGAGCGGACAGACCGCAGTCTCCGCTCCTGTGTTACTACACTGTCACATAATAGGACACCTGCACAAACCAGCCACAGAATCCTGTCTACAGCACGCAGGAGGCCGGAGATATTTCATAGGAGGTGCTTTTACTGCCTGCTCAGAACAATGGCAGCTAACAAGCCAATTACTGTGATATTGTTGTATCTCTAGGTTATGGCCAAACTTGTCATTATTGGACTTAATGAGCTCTACATGAAGTTACTAGATCAAATGTCACGCTGAGAGGTGACACAAATGTCACCTCCGCCAGAGATTTCTCTATCAAGGTTATTACAAAGCAGCGATTGTGGATATTGGAGAAGTGAGACCTGAAATTATACAGACTGCAAAGCAGCCGCTACCCCATCCGCCTGCTAAATATTGCTACGGATCGCGCCCGGGGAGAATGCATTTATATTGTTACACTATTATGACATGATTGGTCATTAGCGTCTTGTCTGTTGCTGGATGGAGAGTGGCACACGTTTCAGGCTTGCTGGTGGATTGGCTATTTCCCAGGAGAAATGACCCTGACATTACTGTGTGGTATAACATCTCCTGGGGGCACTACAGTGTGGCATTTTATCACACAGGATGGCGCGATTACCTTGAAGCACTACTGTGTGGCATATTGTTTAGGGGCACTGCATTATACTTAGAGAGCACTGCTATGGTAGTACATTATTACCCTGGGCACTGCTATGGTGGTACATTATTACCCTGGGCACTGCTATGGCGGCACATTACCCTGGGCACTGCTATGGCATACATTACCCTGGGCACTGCTATGGTGGCACATTATTACCCTGGGCACTGCTATGGTAGTACATTATTACTCTGGGCACTGCTATGGTAGTACATTATTACTCTGGGCACTGCTATGGTGGTACATTATTACCCTGGGCACTGCTATGGCATACATTACACTGGGCACTGCTATGGTGGCACATTATTACCCTGGGCACTGCTATGGTGGCACATTACCCTGGGCACTGCTTTGGGGGGTACATTATTACCCTGGGCACTGCTTTGGGGGGTACATTATTACCCTGGGCACTGCTTTGGGGGGTACATATTACCCTGGGCACTGCTATGGTGGCACATTATTACCCTGGGCACTGCTATGGTGGTACATTATTACTCTGGGCACTGCTATGGCGGTACATTATTACTCTGGGCACTGCTATGGGGGTACATTATTACCCTGGGCACTGCTATGGGGGTACATTATTACCCTGGGCACTGCTATGGTGGTACATTATTACCCTGGGCACTGCTATGGGGGTACATTATTACCCTGGGCACTGCTATGGGGGTACATTATTAGTTGGAAGTACTACTGTGTGACATATTGATGGCAAATGCTTCATAGAGGCATAAAATTCCTCTACCGTAATAGATGGGAAACTGCGCAAATTTTTCCCCATCTATTACGGCGCAAATTCTTAATTGAATCTGGCCCATTATGTCTGTCTCTTCATGGTAGATTATTACCTGGAGTACAGCTTTGTGGCAGATTTTTACCCAGGGTACTGCCGTGCGGCAGATTATTTCCTGGGGCCTTCTGTGTGGCATATTACGACCTTGAAGTACTACTGTGTAACACATATAGGTTAGGATAGGTAAAGCAAATGTAGAGGTGTTAGTCATAGGAGCCAATCATATTCTCTCTCTCATTGCCTAGAAAATTTTAGATCAGGGATTGTCGAAGTGTTGTGAAACTACCCATCATTCTGTGCCAGGTATCCTCTATGTAGTTGGAGCATGCTGGGAGTTGTAGTTGAAAAGCACAAATCTGATTGGTTGCTTTTGGGCAGCACCTTTTGTTTCTCTCTCGTTAGGATTGGTAATAAATCTGCTTATTTAGCCTCACTTGTATGTCAGGTGTTGCCAGGAACGGGATTGAAGACAGTGCTCTCAGCCCTTAATCCTTTTGTTACCACTGTACAATAAATTTGATTTATTGCTTTAATATGTTCTGTACAATCAAGTGAGAGAGAGAATTATTCTCCAGCCGGTTGTGTGGAAATTGCAAAGTCTTAAATGAAGGAGTCACAATTTATGTACCTGTTTCTGCACTGTTCAAGTCGTTTTAATCCACATCAATTCTTTACCCCGGTAGGTAAATAATAAAAGCAGATGGCAAACACCACCACAACACTGGCTGATTCACAGGTCATCGCAATGGAAAACACTGTAATAACGACTGATTATTCTCTGAGTTCCACGGAACGCATACATGTTGCATTTGGGGCAAGTCAGATTACACCAGGGGGTCCCGTGTTTAGCCCTCTAATCGCCAGAAGACTTGCAAGCAGCTCATTGGGCCACAAGAAGTGGGTGTGTTACAATTAGCAACCAGTCAGATTCTAGCTATCTTTTTGTAAACTTCAATAGAAGAATGGTAGCTAGAATCTGGTTGCTATTGGTAACACCTTAACGTTTCCATTCTTTGCTATGCCCGTTAATCTAGATTAGTAAATTAAAATGGTGCATTTATTAATTGGTCCTCAGCAGACATTTTAAGCAAACGTCTTACCAGCTATAACAAATAAACCAGATTGTAAAACAGGGGGCCACATGCCAGAATTCTTAGTGCCCCCATTACTTTTTTTTTAAAGATATATATATATATTTTTATTTGTGAGAACAATATCCAGAGATAGGCCACAGTTGCCTATAGTGATAAGATTTACCATTCAGCTGTCTTCAAAGAAATCCATTTCTATAGTTTTATGGGGAGGCTTCACAAATGAAAACCAGTTTCTAAATAAAACCACTTTATACTAAATTAAACCTAACATTGTCTATTGAACTGGGTCAGGATAATGTATGTGAAAGACCTAGCAAAAGATTAATATTATAAAGCTTCTACATAGGAAATGGCTGCCAATAGCAACCAGTCAGACTGTAGCTATATATTAAGTTCATTCCAGGAGATGACGGCGAGAATCTGATTGGTTGGTTGTTAAGGGTAACCACTTTACTGGTTTACAAGCTTTACTAAATCTGCCACATAGATCTATAGAGTCCCCATCAGGGCACAATTGTGGAAGATACAAGATAGGCTATTTACACAGACAATGTTATAAATATAAAAAAAGGAGACTACTCCAAAACTGTTATCCTTCTACATACAATCCATGTCCCTCATCTATGTATGTTACAGTCTACATAACAATGCTTTGAGCCATTGGTCCTGCTTTATTTATCCATTGTACATTGGGGCGAGTTTTTAGGTCATTAGAAGCACCACTATTGCTCTGGTTGATGTGTTGTTAATGGGTTAGGTTTTGTTTATTTTTCTTAAAACCACCTTTACCTGAGTGCTAGAACAGTGTTTCACAGGCTGAACGCTGTACATATACTGCGAGGGGACTGACAGCATGGCAGACCTGCCTCTGATAATCAAATCACTGCCACAGTCTCTTACTTTAATGTCATTTCAATATAATAGAAGACAGTGTAACTTGCAGCGCTAGAAAGGCCTACCTGGCTCCGCTGCCTACAAGCTCCACCTCTTATTGCAGAGGGCGGAGCCTGCACAGATCCCTTGCACGTTTTTTAACGTTATAGCCGCATGGTGCGCTAGGAGGTTAGGGTGCACGGCGCTGCTTGAACGTAACAGAGAGCCGCCGGTGCTGTGCGCAGTTCGTCATTGTGACGTCACCATCCTCACTGCGGAGCGCGCAGCGGAGGAGAGTAGACTGCAAAGGTAAGTGTGTTGTGTCATTAAAGCGATAACTTGATGGCTGGACACAAAGAATAAGAGGGCAATAATACTGGCTTGGCACACAGAAATAGGGGGGAGGGGGCATAAAGACAGCCTGGCCACACGGGGCGAAAAGTATGACTGATTAGACATTCAGAAGGAGGGGGTTGAAAGGAAAGATGGAGGCCGATAGACATTCAGTATGAGTAGATTTCTATCGTTTATAATTTTACTCCGGTAATTAGGAGAGGTTTTTAAAGAGAGGCTGGGGATTGGAAGTTTGTAAACGCACAATGGGGGGAGGGGGAAATTGGTGACTGGAAACAGGCACCGAGGAGACTTGATAAATGGAGACAGGAGGGGGAGATGATTATTTAATTATTTTGTGAGTGTGTAACAACTCTGCACTAATGCTACTGGCAGTGGCAGATCTAGAATTTTTTTTGGGGGGTGGGGCGGTTTATTGATCATTGTAAAACTCTTCTCTTTTAGTATTGACTCCTCCCATTTTCCCCTCACCTCATACCCCTCCCCCACTGTTTTCTTTATACCTTTCTTTCCACACTGCTCTCTCTATACCTGTCTATATCCATTCATTAGAAAATACCTTTTTGTAGGCTGAATAAATATTAATGAAGCCCCCCAGTAATCCTCATCATGTGTCTCAAGTCTCCCAGTATCCCCATCATGTCTCTGCAGCCCCTCAGTATCCCCATAATGTCTCTGCAGCCCCTCAGTACACCCATAATGTGTCTGCAGCCCCTCAGTATCCCCATAATGTGTCTGCAGCCCCTCAGTATCCCCATAATGTCTCTGCAGCCCCTCAGTATCCCCATAATGTTTCTGCAGCCCCTCAGTATCCCCATAATGTCTCTGCAGTCCCTCAGTATCCCCATAATGTCTCTGCAGCCCCTCAGTATCCCCATAATGTGTCTGCAGCCCCTCAGTATCCCCATAATGTGTCTGCAGCCCCTCAGTATCCCCATAATGTGTCTGCAGCCCCTCAGTATCCCCATAATGTTTCTGCAGCCCCTCAGGATCCCCATAATGTCTCTGCAGTCCCTCAGTATCCCCATAATGTCTCTGCAGTTCCCCATCATATGCCTCCAGCCCCCTTAATATTCCCCACTATGTGCCTCCAGACCCCTCAGTATCCCCCATTATGTGCCTCCAGACACGTTCAGTATCGCCAATCATGTGCCTCTAGCCCCCCCCAGTATTCCCCATCATGTTTCTCCAGCCCCCCCTCAGTATTCCCCATCATGTTTCTCCAGCCCCCATCATGTTTCTCCAGCCCCCCCTCAGTATTCCCCAGCTTTTTCTCTTTTTACTTTTGTGTCTCTCTTTCCTTCCTCCTCCACGGCGCTCTTTCTGCATACAGGCAGTGCTCATACAGGAACCTCCTGTATGAGTGCTGCAAGTCTCCATAGCGGGGAGCAGGGGGGCTAACCGGCACCTATCCAGCATGGTGCTGGGATGCACCACATCCCCCCAGAGGAGCGGGTCACGTCGACTACTCCCTCCACCCTTCCACATCCCTCCCTGTTCTGTGTGCTCCCCTTCCCTACTGTGTTACAGCATTGTGCTGACTGACTGCTGTGCTGCAGGAACTAAAAGACAGGAGAGGGAGAGAATGGGGCATCCAGACTGCACATCTCTAGGGGGGTGATTGCCCTGATCTGCCACCGGCTGGTGGATCACTAATGTCACTATTGGAAAGCTGGAGACACACAAGGGGGGTAATTTGCAGGGCTGGAGACACACAAGGGGGTGGGTGGACTGCTGAAGACACGAGGAAGGGGAGTATGGGCCTAGTGCAATGTGCACAAATGTGCATTTATGGGGAGTTATCACTGGATAACCATAAGCACTCACAAGGCTGCTCTTCTTTTGTATTGTGGATAGAAATATACTTTTCTGTTTTAATAGAGCTTTTTTTAACATTTATTTTTATTGTATTTTTTTTTTTTTTTGAATAGTGGTCACAAGGCTAATGGGCCAGATCCAGACCTAAGAGCTTGTTACGTTACATCACAAAGCATATTTACACGTAACGTATTTTCTATGCACCCCCCGGGCGCTCCACTCGCTCGTACTTACTTTGGTCGTTTTAAGTTTCCCAAACCTCAACGTAACCTAACGTAACTTTTCAAAGCGTAAGTACTGACGTATTTAATGGTTTCACGTACGTAACAGCCTAACCCGCCCCATACTCTATAAGTTATGCGTCAGCCTCCAAAGCGTCATATGGATGACCCGCCCCTTCATTGGTAGTTACGCTGATGGTACGTATGTTTAGAGTTACATGGTGTAGATACAGGATAGGCTATTTACACAGACAATATTATAAATATAAAAAATGAGACTACTCCAAAACTGTTATCCTTCTACAATCCTTGTCCCTTTACAATTCTTAAACATGAGGGCACATATTTATAGTTTGTAGGGGGGCGTCGAACCACCTAGCAACCGTCGCCGTGCATCCACCAGTCATTTGCGTCTGACAGAACAAAATAAAGTTATGTGACAGACAACATCTGATGCTTAGATCTCTGTAGTGCAGCACCAGAGAGGAGTTCTGTGGTAGGAACTGATGTCTGGATCCTGTATCACCTCCACCTACTTTCTTATACCACCCCACTGGCAAAATTTTGGGAAATCACTGTGCTCTCTGTCTCTTGCACTCTCTCTCGCTCTCTCTATCTATCCCTCCTGTCTCTCTCTCTCCCTCCCTCTCTCCCTCTCTCTCTCTCTCATATTTTAGAGACTTGCTACTTGTGAGGGAGAAGAAACACACAAAGTTGTTTTTTATTAGTGCACATTAGTTAAATGTTTATGACCTTATAGAAAATAAGATGTGAAATATCTATCGGATCCTCACAGCGGGCGTGCTGGTCTGTGCCTCATTCTCATTAAGCCCGTTGTGATGAAAAATGAAAGATGCGTCTAAGTGCTAAATGGTCTGTATGCAGCCAGAGACGCCGGCATTAAATCGTAGCGGGCTTTAAATGATTTGGAAGTCTGTTCACCCGCTCATAGAGGGTAACTGTCAAATGTAGATAAGGGAGTGTGCGCTTTGAAAGTCATTGGTTCTGAGGCACACGGGGAATAATGATGCAATTTGCAGACATGGGAGTCCGGATGCTTTCTGATGCTCAGATTTCAAGCTTTGTTTGTCTGTAAACCTTTGGGCTTTTGTTTTTTTTTTTCTGTATTTTTTTGGTAAGCTCAAACAACATACAGACCTTTGTAGTAGGCAAAGAATGTTATTTGCTTATTAATGCATCCCAAATGTCCAGTAATAGTGACTAATAAGACATGTGCATTTGTTGTTTGACTTGTGCGAATACAGCCAATGAAAGGTGACTGCTGACACACAGTACAATAATGATTTGGCCATGGGACTTAAGCTGGCCACACACTAGAGCGATGATCGTCACAGAGAGGCCAGCGGCAGATCACGTTTCGGCATTCGTGTTGTGTAGTGTGTGCGTGTTGTGTAGTGTGTGCGCCTAAACAATTTTCAAGAGGGCAATAATGCTGAAAAAAGATTACACACTTTTTTCCATACACTTATTGCACAGTGTGTGGCACCGATATCAGAACTTTTCTGTAATGGAAATATTGATACGATTGCAGGAAAAATATCGCTGTGATGATTATCGCTTTAGTGTGTGGCTGGCGGATAGGGGAATTTTTCCAGTAGTGTTGTGGCCTTTTTGAGACTCACAGCAACCTGTATTTTGGGTGGGTGTGGTTAGGAAGACACTATATAGAACTTAGCTCACTAAGATGCTCATTGTATTGTGTGGCGGTCACTAGGATGCTCATTGTATTGGGTGGCGGTCATTAGAATGTTCATTGTATTGTGTGGCGGTCACTAGGATGCTCATTGTATTGTGTGGCGGTCACTAGGCTGCTCATTGTATTGTGTGGCGGTCACTAGCATGCTCATTGTATTGGGTGGCGGTCACTAGCATGCTCATTGTATTGGGTGGCGGTCACTAGGATGCTCATTGTATTGGGTCACAGTCACTAGGATGCTCATTGTATTGGGTGGCGGTCACTAGGCTGCTCATTGTATTGTGTGGCAGTCAATAGGATGCTCATTGTATTGGGTCACAGTCACTAGGATGCTCATTGTATTGGGTGGCGGTCACTAGGATGCTCGTTGTATTGGGTGGCGGTCACTAGGATGCTCATTGTATTGGGTGGCGGTCACTTGGAAGCTCATTGTATTGGGTGGCGGTCACTAGGATGCTCATTGTATTGGGTGGCGGTCACTAGGATGCTCATTGTATTGGGTGGCGGTCACTAGGAAGCTCATTGTATTGGGTGGCGGTCACTAGGATGCTCATTGTATTGGGTGGGCGTCACTAGGATGCTCATTGTATTGGGTGACGGTCACTAGGATGTTCATTGTATTGGGTGACGGTCACTAGGATGCTCATTGTATTGGGTGGCGGTCACTAGGATGCTCATTGTATTGGGTGGCGGTCACTAGTGTGCTCATTGTATTGGTGGTGACGGTCACTAGGATGCTCATTGTATTGGGTGGCGGTCACTAGGATACTCATTGTATTGGGTGGGGGTCACTAGGATACTCATTGTATTGGGTGGCGGTCACTAGGATACTCATTGTATTGGGTGGGGGTCACTAGGATACTCATTGTATTGGGTGGGGGTCACTAGGGTGTTCATTGCATTGTATAAAGATCACTGATTCTCTTTATTTTGTGAAATACTGGTAGTAGATGTTGCACATTTGTCCTTGGTTGACTACACACAAGCCCACCACATTACATATGTGCCCTAGTCTTATCAAGGTTCTTCATTCTGTGCTTACTTTTAGTTAGCCCTATCAATGGAGTCTCGCTGCCTGGCATTGAATATGCTACTTTGCTCTTATCGGTTAATTACATTTGTGTCTGTTACATGAGCAGTCCTTGAATGCTGAGTTTGTTACCATCATTTCTGGGCTTTCACTATTACCATTTATTCTTCTTTATTACCATCATTAAGTATTATATTTTTGATAACCTTAATAGGCGGAGACTAGATATATTTGTGAAATGCGCTGTTAATAACTTTGATAAAATCCAGATTCCTATCCTAGAATTTGTCCCAGTTTATCAGAGCCTGTACCCTGTACCATATACTGTGATTAGATGCAGCAGCTTAGAGGGTAAAACATCAGAAACCCATCAGAGAGGGTAAAACACAATTGTGGCCCCCAAATCTAAAGACCCAATGCTGAAAAACATACACATACACACATTGAGCTATGTCTATTAAATAACAAGACTGATAAAATAACTCACTTGTTGGTATTACAATGTAATACTTGTCCCCTTCAATATACTCCCCATTTGCACTAATACATCGCTGTAGTGTTGTTTTCCACTGGTGGAAGGCATGGAGCAAATCATTGTCTGTCAGTTGTTTCATCATATCTGCCGTTTTCTTCTTTACAGCATCAACTGACTCAAAATTTGCCCCTTTAAGCTCTGATTTAACTTTTGGGAAAAGATAAGTCACAAGGTGCTAAATTGGGTGGATATGGAGGATGTTCAAATGTAGTCATGTGATTGTTGTCACAGAAAGTGCTGTGTGAGCAGTGCATTGTTCTGGTGATGAATGAAACCATTTTTCCACAGTTGCGGCCGTTTCTTTCTGACTCTTTCTCTCAGCTTTTTTACAACTTCCTTATAATAATGCTGGTAACTGTTATAGTAATGCCGGTAACTGTTATAGTAATGCCGGTAACTGTTATAATAATGCCGGTAACTGTTATAATAATGCCGGTCACTGTTATAATAATGCTGGTACCTGTTGTGCCTTCTGGAATCATTCTGCCACATGTTCAAGGTCACTACGTATGCATTATAACCGCTTCTGACTGTTTTGTTTACTAGGTGGAATCACAGTCTAGTTATTTTATAGACATATCGCATATACACATGGGACATTATCAGCACAGGTTGGCCGCTGACATTTGCGACTCAATAGCAGCTACATCTTTCATTGTGCTGCAGGGTCAACCACCCAATACACTAAGTGGAGTCACTGATTAGGGAATATTTAAGGTTTTCTGGGGCAGTTCATATTCTTACATGCCCCAGTCGTTAATACAGCTGCTTATGGCTCTGACCATTGGTAGTTGAATCCTTTGCTGACCTCTAGATTAAACTGAGGTGTTATTTATAATTGCATAATCAATAGGGAGGTTATATGTTGGTGGTTGGAAAAGATATTGTAGTTATTGGTTTTATTTTGTTTGAGAGAATGTTTTTCTTGGTTACATGAGGCTGTTTAGGATGCAGAGATATAATCTGTTACTCAGCGGTTACACAACATGTCGTGCTTCTTCTTGTACTTGTGTCTGTACTGTGATGATGTGCAAGGCTGTGAAGTAAGATTTATATGTTATAACTGCATTACATAATAACAACGCAGAACACAGGAACTCGGCTTTTATCAGAACACGTTTTAAATAAACGAGATGTCAAAATCGGTAGCTTTCAGTTTATCTCTGTTGTTAGATCTAGGCATTAACCGTGTTCCTGACACCATATGTGTGACAATTACTTACTTTATTTCAACCCCCCAGAAGACCGTGGAGAGAAGGAAAGAGATGGCAAACTACAGATCATTACCCGAAGTCCCGCCCCCTGCCTGTCAGTGACCCTAACCATAGTGTTACTAAGAATGAGGCGGAGCTTGATGCTACAAATGGTCACCAAGCCTCACCCATGCTCAGCAATATGATGGGTCACAGTAGTGATAGGCAGGGGGGGCAGGACTTGAAATAAATGATAATAATAATGATGGGTCACAGTAGTGATAGGCAGAGGCGGGACTTGAAATAAATGATAACAATAATGGGTCACAGTAATGATAGGCATGGGCGGGACTTGAAATATATGATATTAATAATAATGGGTTACAGTAATGCTAGGCAGGGGCGGGACTTGAAATAAGTGAGGATAATAATGATGGGTCACAGTAGTGATAGGCAGGGGCGGGACTTGAAATAAAGGATAATAATAATGATGGGTCACAGTAGTGATAGGCAGAGGCGGGACTTGAGGAAATATTTTGGATAAATAACAGCATCCAGCATATTGCGGGAAATACCGGGGCTGAAAGCAGTCTTTCCAGAAGAATCGGCAACTATGAGTAAAACATACAAATGCATTTGTTTCATTAACTTTTCATTGCACAAAATATTAATTAAATATTTAATACAGCATGATGTAAACGCAGAATGCGGCATGATGTAAACGCAGAATGCGGCGAGATGGACTACTTAAAGGTCTGAAAATTAGAGGGGGGAAGGAACAATCCCCACTTACCCCATAGTAGAGATGTCTTGCTCGTGGTGTGTGTGAGGTCTTGCTCATAGTAGAGTAGGGGCCTCTCCAGTGTAGAGTATGGCTGGGTCCACACCTTAAGAATTTACCTGATAAATCAGCGGATTACATGATAAACATGTGTTTTAAAAAGAATGACATAGTGTGCACGCTGCAGTAATCACACCTGATCATTGCAAACTACATATCCTTGTTTGATGGATCATTTTTAAAATTTGAATTTTACAGATGTCACAATGTTCTTCCAAATGTACTGTGTGTGAGGAGGATCTTCCCTCCTTCCAAGCAGCTCTTCTCCTACTTCCCACATTATTATTAATGTTTATTTATAAGACGCCACACGGTATCCGCAGTGCCACAGAAAGGCAATACTTACATATACAACACAATTACCAGGGTACAAGTTCAGATACGGAATTCAAAACAAGTACAATGCAAAAATTAAATAGAGAAAAATAGCAAAACAACATGTATGGAAAACAAGATGCAGGATATGTGAGAAGGAGCAGATGAATAAGGAGAGATGGGCAGTAAAGAGAGAGGTGGGAATTAATGAGGACAAGGTATAGGGGTTATGATAGGAGGGAAGGAGGCACTGCTCATAAGAGCTGACGTGGAAGGGGGTGAACAGGAGACGCAGGGATGAAGATGAGGAGGGCAGGTAAGCTTAGGTGGAGGAAGGGTAGGTTGGCCTCAAGAAATGGGTTTTGGGGGAGTGTTTGAAGGATTGGAGGTGCTGCATTGTCTGATAGGTTGTGGTAGGTTGTTCCACTGCAGAGTGACAGCACGGAAGAAGTTTTGGATGTGGAAGTGAGAGGTAGTTATCAGGTTGGTGTTGAGGCGGCGGTCACAGGCAGACTGGAGGGGTCGGGCGGGAGTGTGGATTGCCCTTGGGTACGGGCATATCCAATATTTTGTTGGAGCAGAGGGTTATGGGAACAGAAAACCACAGATCTGCCTATAAATGGTGTGTAGTGTGTAAGTATATATCGTCATGATGATCAGTGATTTATATAGTATAAATCCTTTGTGATGTCTGATCGAGAGACAAACATGCCTCTTCCAACTCTAAATCTCCCTCCCTACTGTACAACATGGCTTCTCCAATAGGCCAACATGTCAGGTTCGTGTGTCTGGACAATGTGTCCGTGCGCTGTTTGTATAGTGGATAAAACAGATCTAGATTTATTTTTTGTGTTGGAATAAGTGTCCAGAATACCAGAATAATATGTGCTCTGGAAATATGCTCAATGACTTAAGCAGGAATGATCGTCGCTTGCGGCAACTGTATTTTCAATGAAAAGATATTTGTAATATGTTCTCCTCCACATTTTAAATGAATATATAATGATAAAGGGAACCATCGATCATGTAAATCGTCATATTCTCATTTCTGCGCCAGTACTAAGTAATGTCACTTTATGTCTTAGATGTTCACATGTTTCATCGTCTTAGGCATAAAATGGTTTTATTGGGACAAGTTGTTTGATATTCAGAGGCCGTTCCTGAAATTGACTGTATTACGTTGTACTTGTGCTTTCATTACTGTGTTGAAGCCAGGGCTTCAGATTGCTGTTATTATGGCAGAAGCATTGAGCTTGTGGTTTATATAATACAAATAATCAACAAAGCAAGATACTGACTCTCCTCTGCTGAATCCCTTTCAGACGGTCTACTTTCACACCTCACTGAATGATCCTGGGATCGTGGCTGTGGTAGAGGTGGTTGCCATAACCAAGAGACGAGATGGAACGCAGCAGGAAGCGTCTTGCGGATTCGGGTTAATGCGCTTATTTAACATCCAGTCAGAGGAGGATAAAGCCAGTCCTAACAAAAGGTAACTCCAGAACACATGGAAATATTGCAGAAAGCATTGAGCTTACGACGTAACTAACAGCATGAAGGAGAAAAAATGTCATGTGATAGAGACGTTGAGCTCAAAGGAGCATTCTAAAACACCTCTGATCACTAATGTTCATTTGTCTGAAATTGCCATGATAGGTTGATTACAATGACATTAAAGAAGCTTAGAGAATGACTGACGTTAGATGAAAATGTCCTGGAGCGTAGACGTTATCAGCGATGAGATGACAGGTCTGTACGAGTGCGGGTCCCCTTAGCGAATGGCTCTATTTCGAAAGGGCTGTTCGCTCCCAGACTGTTCCGAAACTGGCTGGTATATCGATTGCTTATGCCTGGATGAGGCATAGCAATCGATCCCCGGAGCACCGAGTACGGTGCTCTGAAAGGTGAGTTTCCCCCAACCCTTGACCTAACTCAAACCCTAAGTCTCCCCCCTGCAGCCTAACCCTAAGTCCCCAGCGGCGGCGCTTCCGAATGTGAGTGGGTGAGTCTTACAAACCAATCATTTCAAAGATGTAATATACAGAACCGGTTAATAGAAGTAAGTTACAATGGGCCAGATTTAATAACGATGATGACAGGTTGGGCTGCTCGCATGTCAGATGTTACACATCGGAACACTGAACGTACAGCCTTGGTTTCTGTCCATTCACGGCTCCGTGCGTCAGTGCGGGACGACACTCTGTGCGATTGAATATACGCATTGTCTATTGCGTTTAACGCCTCTGTTCTGCGGGGGGGCAGTCATATGAATTCTACATTAAGGGCGTGCTTCAGCCTTTTTATACAGTTCACTTTAAGCACCGCCCCTGTATTACGTGCAGACGGTGCGTCAATGTTAGTGGGAGTGGCCTCCGCTCGCCCATACCGAGGTTAGGATATAGTGGTGGTCTGACATTGGACCTCTGCTGCCACTACGATATGGATCCAGGCCTATGCTTTGAAGGAATGGGCAAATCACAAAGGCCATTGTTCATCTGGGGAGTAACTTATTCCTGGGCCGCAATGTCACCTGAGACCACAGTGACTGCTGTGTATATAACTAGATATATAGCAGGGGGCCACTTGGATCTCTTGAGTGAGGACTCTTTCAAATAACATACGTGGCAAATACATTCAGCCATGTGTCAGGGCAGCAGTGCAGGTCATGAACAATACAATGTAGGTTTATCAGGAATGTTAGAACATTTTTGGTTCTCATCAATTCATTTTTCAATTCGTCATCTTGGGCATATCAACAGACAAGGATGTCACCGAAAAAGGACGTATTTAGAACCATTTGAAAGTATAGTATTATAATATGCTGTGCGTAATAGCTATAACATACGTTTCAAGGAACTAAAACAGGGCCAGTCCTCCATACTAAACACTATATAACACTGTGTGTCACCACCCGCATAAACAGGAGGTTTAGGTCACAATACAGCACACTGGGTCCTGCTCACCTGTCTGGAGTCGAGGCTCCCCCTGGAGGTGAGTCCCACTTCTAGTATGTGCTCTGTGGTCAGACCATCCTCCATATTGGAAAGTAGCAGCTGCCATGTTGGATAGAGATCAGGTTTCCCAAGTAAACAAGCCATGAGTAACAATCACACACAGCCCTCGCTTCTTTTCCCGTTTTATACCCTACCGGTAAGTAAAGTGTGATCTTCCAGCAACACATCTCAGAGGAGACAGATAGCTTTACTAAGTATCTTAATGGTCGATGTGTGTTTTTTAAATTCTCAAATTAAAATCTGGCACCATAAACTGCCCAGATGTCTGCTATTCCTCAGACGGCATCACCGACAAGAAAGAAAAGGAATAATGTTTGGAAATATTTACGGCTTTATTTTGGTGTGGTTTGGACAATGCATTCTCTGTTAGATTGATGTAATAGCATATTGTGTGTATGATTACACGGTTGAACATGCTGCCTCTAAAGGCATGAAATGTACAAAAAAACGCTTAATAAATGTGGCAATGTAGTCATCTGCTTGAGAAAACGGTCATTATCCGAGACACTGTTCTCTAAAGAGATGTCTGTATTTCTGCGTGTAACGTTCTGCTGATGTGAGTAATGAAATGGATATCTAATAGAATATTTGGTTAGAGAGATATTAAGTTGGTGGAGCATGAACAATAATCTCCTTCATTGAGGTCACGGTGCCACTCGCTGAATTTTAATCATGTGCCACTTGATCAGAAATTTCCTTGTCCATTTTGGTTCTCAAATCACTTTATAATCCTTCAGCACTAACAATACCAAATAATCTTGTAGGTTTGTTTTTTTTTTTTATTTAAAAAGATGGCATTTACAAAGTCATTTTGTCTTTGGTTAAAGCACCTAATAAGAAGAACTGCTGATTGGATCGCAATTTATTTTTTTTACGCATCCCTGTTCTCTTTGTGGCTGCATAGTCACATGATGAGCAGAGAGGCTTTGAAATGCTCCTCTGAGTTCTGCATTCCCCTTCCCCACATGACCTACTAAGAATCTTACTCCACGTTTGATTGGACGCCGTACCTGTCTACCCTCCAGAGAGGTTTTGAAAAAGACAAAGAATTCTGCTTTTCCAATGATTTTACAGAAAAAATGCTGCTCGCCAAACCAAGTTAAACCAGATCATCGTGTGCATAAGCTGCTCATGTGTGCAACATTTTATTTTTATAACTTCTATTGATCGCACTGCATTTATACATCATTTATACATCTCAGGAGCGGCATATTTCAACACATTTGACCCTTGACAATTCTTATCTATGTTAAAGAGTACAAGGCATACGATGTAATTCACACTAATGTTCAATCCTCAGCAGATATATTCTTAACATGTATGCAGTCTTTTGGTAGTTCCCATTAGTACATAGGACGATAGTAAGTGTCATTTTTTTACAACCGTTATAAAGTTGTCACAAACAAGTACTAAAATCTTCGAGCACTACCCAGGGATCACTTATACACAATTCCTACTCCAACCAAATTGGTGGATCATTGGAGAGAATTCAAACCATGTACCACGCGTGTGTCACATTTTAGTTGTTTATTGGTACACGTGTGGCCGGTTTATACTGCTGATAATAGGAACTTGCAGTCTCTTGCATGAAATTGACCCTGACTAATGTAACACACAGAAGATTACTGCCATTCGAACGTATGCTGTAATACATACATCTGCTTCATGAAAATGCTTGCTAGGTAATTGTCCACAATTAATGAGCTATGTATTTAAGAAGATAAAGGAGTATTCCATATGGGAGTGAGTCTTGGTGATCTATAGGCAGAGATACCTCATACTGTCATTCTGTCTCTATTTCAGATTAAACCTCTATCATGGCTCCCCTCGGGCACTGCTTCACCCATCTTTTAAGGATCCAACAGAATGTAAGTATGAACGATGTGCGTGGATTCTCACACCTTGCTGAGAGTTCTGTGACTGCAGGAGGGAAGAACAGCCAAGGGCCCCTCTCTCTTCTGGGCCTTGTAGTAGCTGAACCCCCTGCAGCTACAGTAGTTATGCCATATAGCTCATAGGGTCCCCTGCTGCATATTTGTGTGTATCCCAGTCAGTCAGAACCGGGCTGTGTTTATAATATATGCACTTTATTTTGTAATAGCAGATGTAACAAAGCAGCTTCCATAGAGCCCAGATGGTTACTCTGCTACCCTTATCGTGTTTTTTTCGGACGCTTCTGGTTCGAGCACACCAGAAAACGGTACAGGTTCACAGGTACACTGTTGGAACTTAGATTCCTGCTCGGGGACCACCATCCAAACAGGGCCCCCAAGAAGAAGTTTGGACTTCAGTACGGCAAGTTCTTGCCAACCCCTATAGTATGGTATCATAAAGCCTTGTGCGCTGCCATGAATCTGTAATGAAGGGGAAGTGGTCAAACCTTTGGGGTGTGGCTATGACTCCTCAGGGGTGTGGCTAGCAGGTTAAAAAACTAAACAAAAAAAAAGTTAAGAGTGCTCGTGCTTGCGCCCTGAAATATATGGGCCCAATATTTAGCACCTTTTAGTCTCTCTGTTCACCCGCAAGTTAGATTCCGTTTTATCTATATCTCTAGGCATGTGCCATTTGTGCTACCTTGCAGTTTGAGTGCACAATGGCCCTAATTAAACAATGGTAGTGTACTGAGGCTTTAGTTAAGATGCTCTCCTGTCATACCATATTCACAGAACCATCAAACTACTGATAATGTGGGTTGTGATGTTACCTATATGACTTTTCTTAGCTCAGATTTATCAAATCATGAACAAAAATTGATATAACAGATGGAAAACACAATGAATTATGACATAAAACATAACCCATACATTTGTCCCCACTGTTGTGTACACATTTTGTGCATATTGAAAAGAAGCAGAGCATGCTGGGAATGTTATGCTCACTTAGGTTGACCTGATTTTTAGGTGAGAGCATGTTTTTCAGGGCTTGAAACTAGCCAATAGGAGGACAACACAATGCCTGGACATGCAGCTGAGTTTGTGATGCCTTACAAATAGCCAAACTATAAACCACAATAGGAGAGAAGTGTGGTATTTATCTATTTTTCCTTGATAATCCACCATAAAAATATAAGGTATTGGAGAGTGTCTAAATCAGCCTAGAGGGAAACGGTAAAGAATAGGGAAACACATAAGAAAGATAAATGTTCTTAATTTTCTTTTATATGTACACTGATAAAAAGTAATTGCAGGTTCTACTGACGCTGTATCTTATCGCCCATGAGGGCATAGATCATTTATCTCTTTAATCATAAATAATCTTTTTATTTTTTCCTTTCTGAGCCTTTCCGAGTTGTTTCTGTTTACTTGTTTTGCAATTTATTGTGAGTAATTGAGTAAATGGATATTACAGTTTGTGCCCTGCTCAGTGATGAAGCTGCTGCAAATGTCAAATAAGTCTTGTCCCTGATAATAAGAATATTCCACTCTCTGTGCAAAGTTTAAAATGTCAGAGGAACATTCGCTGTGTTCCTGGGGTTAGGGTAGGCACGGACGGGTCTTTGTAATGTGCATTACTGTAAGGGAAAGATGTGGAATGCATATACCTCTGCATCTAAGCCATGCAATAAATTCCTTGTAAATTGCAGTGAAAATGTATTCTTCAAATAAGAAAAGAACAGTTGTTCCTTGCTGTGGGTATTTCTCATCTGCTAAAGAGACTAGATTTTTACATTAAGATTCAGGAACCTTCTTTAGTGAAAGCAGGGGGCTGGTGTGTACCACAGTAAGCACAAGGTGCATTGTCTAAGCCAGGGGTAAGAACAAAAACTATGCACAAATTCCTATGCACACTGCATATATCTTATTTTGAAGTGAAGAAACAAAACAGGAACAAATACAATATTTAAAATGAAGTAAAGTTAAATCAACAAATTTACCAGTATTTCAATGGTAACCCCCCCATCATGTGTCCTGCCCCCCCCAGCATCTACCATCATGTGTCCTGTCCCCCCAGTATCCCCCCATCATGTGTTCAGTCCCCCAGTATCCCCCATCATGTGTCCAGTCCCCCCAGCATCTCCCATCATGTGGCCTATCCCTCCAGCATCCCCCATCATGTGTCCTGTCCCCCCAGCATCTCCCATCATG